>BQNB010035937.1:0-23375 GCA_026074375.1 Tanacetum coccineum | reverse complement strand
CATTGCATGTTATATATTTTTGGTAGAAAACGTAGGAAATGACGAGGGGATTAAGAAAATATAAGTTGATCGGATTGCATGTAATTTTTCCGGCGACCCCTGCGGTTTTCGGCGGCGGTGACCGGCGGTGATGTTTTCCGGTGGTGGTTTCGGTGAGGGTGGAGAGAAAAATGTAGTGTGTGTGTTTTATTAACCAGAAAATGAGAAGTAAGAGGATGTATATAGTATAACACTTTGGTAACTTGACACAAATAGTCTCTCCCTCTTTTCCTTATTTGATTTTGACACATAAATGTTTTTCTTAAATAAAAACCGACAACCATGGCTCGGGATTATACTTTCGTGACTAAATTTATTTCTGTCACACTTAATTTAGTTTAAAATAATTTATAAAATGTTACCTCATGTGAAAAGAAAGTTTTGACTCGGTTTCGGCTAACTCGGAAAATAATGTCGGAGTCCAACGAAATATGAATTTTGAAGCCCAAAATGTTCAACGGTTTTTTTGAAGCCCAAAATGTTCAACGGTTTTTATGAAGCCCAAAATGTTCAACGGTCGCGCGGTCAAACTTTGACTCGTAAATCGACAAAAAATAATAATTTCTTAAATCCGTCGTAATAAAATACGAAAATATTTATTTTCTACAAATAAAATTTTAAATGTCAACGTTCGTTCACATGAACTTATAAAATAATAATTATGACTTCGAATACGTGATCGTCATACTCGTCGTAAAATTCGGGTTGTTACACTCTTACTCCTAGATTGAATTCTTTGTTTTTCACTCGGATGATAGCATCAGCGGTGTGCAGAAATGGTCGTCATAAAATGATAGGAACTTTGTCATCCTCCTCCATTTGTAGGATAACGAAATCGGCTGGGAATACAAATTTCCCAACTTCGACGAGCATTTTCTCCGCAATTCCCATCGGGTATTGGTAAGTATGATTGGCTAAGCGGATACTCATCCTTGTAGGTTTCAAGGTGTTTCCCGAGAGTGAAGCGTATAGTGAATATGGCATTAGGTTGATGCTTGCGCAAAGATCGGCCAAAGCGAGATATTCAACTGAACCTGCTACGGTGTACGAGTTCAGAAAACTTCCGGGATCACCCAGTTTAGGTGGGGGCTTGTTTTGAATAATAGCGGAGCATTCATCATTTAAGAAGGGAACAGAGATTTGCTCCATCTTACTTTTATTGCTCACGAGATCTTTTAAGAACTTCCCATAATTGGGCATGCTAGCTAGGACATCAACGTGGGGTACGTTGATCCTAACTTCTTTGATGAAATCAATGAATTTGGCATAGCGTTCTTCTATCTTTTATTTGCGTAGGCGCTAAGGGTACGAGATTTTTGGCTTATATGCCTTGGGTGGTGGTGGATCACTTTTGGTTTGTTTGGAAGAGGACGGCTCTACTTCCTTTTCGGTTTCGTCAACCTCATCTTCACTATCATCGTGGATAACGGTGGTCTTAGTATTTGGGTTGACTGGTGAATCGTACATCAAACCACTCCGTGTGAATACAACGTTCACATGCTCATTTCAGCAGAGGATGGACGGTATGGTTTTTCATTTGTTGGGTTGGGTTTTGGATTGGTTTGGGTGTTACTTGGAAGTGAACCAGTTGGTCAAGAGGAACATTGGTTAGTGAGTCGACCAAATTTTGTCTCAAGATCCTGAATTGAGGCTTGGTGATTCTTTTGTCCTTGCTCGACTTTGGTTTTAAGATTGAAGAACTGATTTTTGACAAAGTCTTTCGACTATTTTTGAGCGACCATGAATTCTCGCATGGTTTTTTCAAAGTCACACTCGTTGAACTTTGTTTCGGGTGTTGGTGGAATAGAAGGAATTTCCTCTCGAGGTTGGGAGTTTCAGTTTTCATCTCTTGGTTGACAGTCTTGCCAATTCCCGGAACTCATACCATAGTAGTTTCCTCGGTAACCTCCTCCTTGATAACCTCTGTAGGCATAGTTGGCCTCTTCATCTTTGGGACCTCCCACAGGCTTGTTGTCACACTCCAACGATGGGTGAGGACATCCACAACTATTGCATCCGTCTCGCATCTCCTTCATTTCTCCTTTGATATCTTTGAATTGCGAGTTGATATTTGTGGTCAATACTTCCATCTTTTCTATGAGTTTGGAATCGTTGCTACTTTCCGTGAAGACAACAGTTTTACAAATAGGTTTAGCTTTCGTGTCCTTAGACCAATCGAGTTTCAAGAGCACTCGATCTTCGATCAATTAGTGTGGTTCATTTGGGGTTTGGTAGAGAAAGATTCCTCCGGCATCTAGGATAGCTTGCGTGGCTTCGTCAAGTCCATGGTAGAAGATTTGGATTATGGTTCCTCATCCTAAACCATGTTCGTGACAACTAAGAAGTAAGTCCTTCATATGTAGCCAAGCATCTACAAAGGATTCATTAGGATGTTGGGTGAAACCTTGAATTTCTCCCATGAGCCGGTCGAACATTGCTGGTGGAAAGAATCGACTTATGAAAGCTTGTCTTATTTGTTCCCAAGTAGCGATAACACTAGGACTTAGTTCATTGAACCATACTTTGGCATCACCGGCAAGGGATGATGGGAAGAGTTTGAGTTTGATTACGTCAGCATTGGTGTTACCATATCGGAACATTCCGCAAATCTCGACGAATTCGGCGATGTGCTTATGAGGATCGGCCCACGCACGTTCGTCAAATTGGCGGTCTTTGATCATTGAGAGTTGATGACCTTTAACGGTGATGTTGTCTCTAAGGTCAACCGTGACGATAGCGGCCCTGGGAGTGGGTGCTACAGCTTGGTTGTTTCGCCATATAGGTTGATCGTCGGCCATTGGGAATGGTAGATCAAGAAATGGGTTGTAAACAACTAAGGCTTCGAAGAGGTTCTCAAAAGGTGGGTATTTAACTTTGGGAATTCGGTCTTCAATGGGTATGAATGGGTTTCTTGTCTTCTTTTTCATCTTGGTATGGTGGATGAAGCATTCGGGTTTGGAATAAGGAGTAGTTGGTTCTTGTCCCGTAGAACGGGTGTTCATTCAGGAACAAAACACAACTAGGAATGAATTAGAGTAGCTTTCGCTTCTTGAAAAAGCGTGTAAAAGACGGTACACGAAAATGTTTTGGCCTACTTAGAATATCTCTAGCCGAGCGGCTAAGACTGCTAGTCGGGCGGCTGGTGGTGTTTAGGTGTTCGCGAGGGATGAGCCGGCCGGCTCGGTTGGTCAGTCGGGCGGCTGGCTTGTTCTTGTTGAAAGAAAACTAAATTTTTTTTGGAAAACAAGGTTCGAGGATCTCGGATTGGTTTAAGTACGAAATTTAAAACAAAAACATGATCAAATCCCTGGCAGCGGCACCAAAAACTTGACGCGTGCGATACGGATAAGTTTTAAATTAATAACGTGGATACCGAATTTCTTACAACACATACGAGCAAGTTTACTCGTCCATTGATAGCAAGAGATTGTATGGTAAGCTGGGATTGTTCGCAGGGATTAGTGTGTTTAGGTGGTTTTAAAGTTCAGCGCTAACAATTCTAACAAGCAAGTAATTGAGATTATAAAGATTCAAATGATTAAAAACTACACTTGATTAAACTAGTTTGGGAAATCCAATTTGTATGATTATGATGAACATTTTTACATGTTGATTATATGAATTAGATGGTGATCTAATCTATTGTTTTCAAGACCTTCAATCTTCGTCAAGACCTTAAGTGACAAAAACAAGCTTTACATTCAATCAATCAATTAAAGACTACTTCATGTTTTAACTAGTTTGATTCGCGGTTCATTTCACAAACATGTTAACACCTACAATTATGTTTCTTGTTAGATCAAACCGCTTAAGAAATGGTCAATACAAAAGGTAGCCAATCATAGACAAAAGGCGACAATTGATTGGTTAACAAGATCCCTTTCGTCCTATGATGTGTTTAACAATCAATCCGGTTTGATAGAACAATGTCACATGAATCATAAGCATAGATGGATCTTAGAAAATAGCTTGAAATTAAAGAAAACATGTTATCACAATCATAATCAATCATCATTCCACAAACTTCATTTAATCAAGTGTATAAAGATACTAGCCACTCATAGCAAACAAAAATATATTTTAAGAAATTAAAGGATTCATACACATGATTAAAAGATTCTTACAAAGTATGTAAAGATTACAAGAAATTAGGCTTGGATGCCTTGAAGAATTCTTGATGTTCTTGACCTCTTAAGATGGCTTCTTTTTCCTTCAAACTTCTAGGATTTTCCTAGGATTTTCAAAAGGGTTTATGGCTTTAAGAGAGTAGTATAGGTCTTTGTTAATGGGATTAGTTAGAGATGGATTAATTATGAGATGATGAAAACACTAGCCATTGGACCCTATTTATACTACTAGGAAGACCTAGGGACAATGCATGCTTAACTTGGGGCCAAAGGGTCATATAATGCCAAGAAATAGAAATCTAGATCCTTCTTGATCGTTCATGGAGCTTCAAGACAAAAATGGTACATCAGACGCAGACGAGCCGCCCGGCTAGGACTTCGTCCCTACGTGAGTGTTGCTCGATTTTGCGTTTAAGCTCTCCGTTTGAATCTTGCTTGGTTGTGGGTCTTTATACTTCAGTAAACCTTCATTTAGGTTCATCCTTGGGACTTGGAAGCTCGAATGATTGGCTCTTGTATTCTTGAAATGCTTCTGATCTTTAGTCTTGACTCGGGATTCTTCGTACTTGTATAAAACTTGATTTCTTTGTTCTTTTCTTTGCTTTTCCTGTAAGGCTACAAATAAACTTGCAAACACACTTTGATACAATAAAGTAACAAAACCATATATAAATAGCCAAATAACTTATACAAAAGTATAGATTTGATAAGTGCTTAATTACACATATCTTTTACCTCTAAAAACGAGCTTAAATGACCAAAAACAGACAAAAACTGCCAAATATATGTTTGTTTTGCATTTGTATTGTGCAGGAAGTGGATATCAACAAAAAGACAGAAAACCAAGCCAACTAAAAAACCAAGCCAAAATGCGACAAAACTAGAGCATGGAATTGGAAAGACTGTGAAAAATCAAGGCAAGTCCAAAAATTCCAAAGTCAGAGCGGAACTAAGAAGAATACTAGTGGGATGCAATCTTAACTAACCCATCTGATGGGCGTGCCAGGAAAGCCCAATAGATACATTTGATTATGAAAGACTGTGAAGACCAAATGGGCCCTCAATCAATTACACAGCCCATTTTGTGGTGCATGCGACAAAGCGACTGGAAGACTTTTGAAGCCCAATCCTAGCTCCAGTTACAGCCAAACTCAGCCATTGTACACACAAAACCCACATTCAATACAACTTAATTGGCTTGAAAAAGCCCAATAAAAACCAAACCTGTACCTTATGTAGGCCCAAGACACACTCATGGGCCCAATACAAGCCACACACCTTATCAACCCAAGCCAACAAAAGCCCAAATCATTTTATCTTATAAAACTTAGGGCTTAAATTGCCAATTTTCGAAAGTTATTTTATAAAAGAGAAAGTGTAAACAAAGAAGGACTAAAACCTTGCCAACTGGCAGTTTCCTTTTAGTTATAAAACGCATGGACCATTTGCAAATATCCAAAACTCCTCTTTTTCTTTAGTTATAAAAAAAAACACACGGGCCATTATGTCACTTTCAAACCTTGTTATAACTAACATCGGCTTAAAAGGAAAAGAAAAAAGAGAAAGAATCTGAAGGACTAAAGGTTGCCTGTCTTCCCCCTACTTTCCTTTCAAAACCTGCAACCCACGCCCTGTCCCAGCCCCTTACACCAGACCAAAACCAGATACCAACCCCTTTCCCACAGGTTTTCTTTGCAATACACACTAACATCCCAAGTACCCTTACAGCTCACATCACCCCACACTCACCATTTCCCACCTAACCCTATGCAATCTGTGAGCCTCACCAATCACCAATTCCCACTTGGAAATCACACAAAACCCCCCATCCATGCTGAGAATGATGAAAGGCCATGAAGGGCTATGGATTGACTTGGATTTTGCTTTCTACTCTCAACAAACAAACACAGCCCAAGTCGTCACTTCCTACTCTCACAGCAAACACAACCAAAGACCAAGAGAAGGCTTTGAGCTGCTATAAAAGAAAAAAGAGCAAGCCGAAGCCCACACACCATTTTTACCATGTTTTTAGTTTAATTTTAATTTCAAGTCTTTCTTTTAAGCATTTAGTGTAATTCAGTTCATTTTAAAGTTTTATGTTGTAATATCTTCAGTTTTAATAAAAGTTAAGAGTTTTTGTGATATAGCCATTGTCAAGAATTTAAAATCTTATTTAAGCCTTTTTAATCTGTTTAGACTTATGTAAAAACGTGTAAAAGTTGTTAAGCTCAGCTTATAAACTTGTTTTACCCTTTTATTTCTTTTAAAAAGCTAAAAAGAAGCAAAAGTTATACTTAAGGGGGTGTTTGGTTTAGACCCCAAAATGGGTCATATGGGGTTTGTAATGGGTTGTAACCACTCAGCCAACTTTGGCTGAGTGTGTGGAGTTTAATAAGCCACTTTGATCAATCTTTTTAGTGTAAAAATAAGTTTTTAAGTCTCCCTTGCTTTCTGTCAAAATTTTATAAGCCACAAATTGAGCTAAACCACTTAAGCTGTGTAGACAGCTTAAGCACGTCCTGTTTTAGCTTATTTGCTTATTTCCTGTTTAATTGTGTTTCGTTAAGGCTAACAGTACTCACCTTAACTTAACAGTACTAACTTATAACTAGCAGTACTAACTTTAAGTTAGTACTGGTAGTTAGTACTGGTAGTACTGTTGTTAATACTGCTGAGTTTCCTTGCTTTTTGATGGCTTATGTTCTGAAAATAAGCTCATTTGCCACCCTTGTTCATCTGTTTGGGGTTGGTTTTAGGTAAAAAGCTCTTAAGAGTTTATTTGCATAAGCTCAAATAAGCCCTTAAGCCACTGCCTTGCATTTCCCCTGGTGCTGAGCACCTAGATTCAGCACTCCTTATCTAGCTTATTTTGTATTAAGCTCTTAGTTATTATAGCTTTTATTTATAGCTTATTAGTTGTTCTTTAAGTCCCCAAAATCTTATAGCTTATCTAGCTTATTTAGTTAGCTTATTCTAGGCTTAAAGTTCCCTTTTCTTTTCTGTTTTCTTTTAAAAACTGTCACCATAGCTTATTTCATTTCTAGCTTATTTTAGGGCTTATTCTAGATACCTTAGCTTATTTAGGACTCCCCTATCCCTATTTATCTGTCCCCCATAGTTTAGCTTATTTTGTTAGCTTAAATCCCAATAAGAAAGAAAAATAAGCTCATAAGCTTATTAAGCTTCTGCAGTCCAAAAAGCTCACTTTTCTAGCTTATTAAGTTAGATTCAGCACTTGGTGCTTTTACAAAAGTTACTCCCCTTGAGCCCCTTAACAACTTTGCTTTTATAGCTTTTTGATAATAAGCACTTTGGACTTGCTTGATAATCGGGGTCCAACTCAGGGACCATTTGTGTAAATTCCATTTCTATGATTGCCAGAGTTAATGCCCCTTGTTAGTTTGTTGTTTCCCCGTTAGTCCTTATATCCTTTTCACTGTTAGTCCCTATAATTAACTGCTGTTAGTTTTATTTAATTTAAATAATTAAATTAGGTTAAATTTTAATTAGTTTAATTACTTTTAATATAAACAGTAACTTTTGGGCATTTTTATATTTTTAGAATTGTTAACTTTTTCTTTATTTAATTTTATTTTTTCAGAATTTTTATAACTTTTATTTTTTGTCTTTTTCTATTTTCTTAGTTTTAATTAGTTATTAATCTTTAAAAATTCATAAAAAATCCAAAAATTAATAAAAAAATATTTTTCTTTTTTATAAAATTTTCTTTTGTCATTTAGTGTCTAGGAAAAATATAAAATTTAGTATAGGCTTAATAAAACATTTTAGTATAGCTTACTATTATCTTAAATTTCATTTTAGACTCTTTTTAACCGGTACGTTTTCGTTACTTTTCGTTTAGCATTCAAACGACCTCCGTTTTAGTTCTAGTTTTCTTTATTTTTCAAATTAAGTTAATTAGAATTTAATTTTGATTTTTAATTTAATTTAGCATTTATTTTTCTTAATTTTTAATATTTAGATTCTCCGATACCTAATTCTGTTCCCCGTATTTAATTTAGATTTAATTTTAGGGTTTCCCTATAACTAATTTCGTTTCCCGTAGTTTAAATTAGGTTTTATTTAATTAATTTTAGTTGTAATTACATCAGTGTTCATATCATATATTCTCCATCAGTCAATTTCTCTTCAAACCAGGATAATTTTCAATTGCAGCCTCGTTGGGACATACGACCCGGGAATATCTCTTCCGGAATCTTTTTATTATTGATTTGATTCTTATATATTTTATCTCTAAGTAAGTCTTGACTTTTTGCCTTGGTCAAGGGTGAAGAGTTTGGATTTGCCTAGTATTTTATATATACTATATCAGACGAACCAATAACGCTACTAAAAACATACTCAATTTGAGCGTTATCACTATCACTTCATATGAAACCAATAAGAAACTAGAGAGAGAATAAGAACTTTAGAGAGAGAGAGAGAGAGAAAGATATAAGCGAGAAGGAGAAGAGATTGGATTATTAAAGTGTATGATAAAAGGATACAAATGAACAACCAATCCATCTTCATGTGTGGAGAGGGGGTATTTATACTACGTAAGCAAAGCTAGACGCCTAGGGTTTAATCTATTGGCCGAGCTTGGGTTTTGGTGAGCTTTAAGCCCATAACGCTTACAAGATTAGATTACATAACGAGCCTGTTTACCCTTCTATCTTATTACAACGAATATTAATTCATAACCGAGACTACTTTGTAGAATGACCGAGACTTCCATTGTTGACTCAATATTTTGAGGCTAACAATCTCCCCCAAAGCGAGGTCATTGAACCTTTTGAAATTTGAGCTCTTTGAGATTGTCTTGTTGTTAAGCTCTTGAGTCTTGGTCTTGGTCTTCGTTGTAGGCTTGTTCCTTTATGTTGTGTGATCTTTGATCTTGAGCCTTTGTCATTGTCTTTTGACTTGGTCTTTAGTTCTAAGATCTTTAAATCTTATCCTTGTTTGTCTTTGTCATCCTCGCCATCTTGCGATCTTGTGTCTTGACCAACATGCTCATACTTTGCAACATCTTAAAAGCTTGCTAACAATCTCCCTTGACAATCTTTGTCTTGCTAATCTTGATATCTTTAAGGAAGATCTTGAATATCCGAGTTGCGTAAGTCTTCGTCTTTGTTTGATCTTGAGAATTCTTGATTCTTGAATCTTGATGCTTTTGGTATGACTTTGTAGCTTGAGCATGAGCATGTGGTTGTGAATTTGACTCAGCTGGAATGAGGTTATAACTCCATCATCTAAACCTGCATTTATAAGGTTAGTAATAAACAACAGATATGGACGAATATGGCTTTGTCATTCGTCGAAGTTTGGTTACGTTAACCTTCAGTTCCGTGAGAACCTTTTACAGTATAAATAATGTACCTGTGATCAAGTAGATTCATTATAAGAACCTCCTTGACAGGGTTTCCTGCTCAAAGTGTTAGATCCTCTGACGTAGATGCATTAGATTAATTGTACTTGCTAGTATCTCTTTACCAGAACATCTCAAAGCAAACAACACGATAAGAGTGAATCAGTTAGTAACTATCTGACTGACTGAGTCATCAGTTAATTTACTGGACCAAAATTAATATTCAGTTGACACAAGCTTGATTCGTTTACAAGTCACCTATCGCAGTGCTGTTTGATGATGACACTAGAAGGATTTCCACTCGTCACTGTGAATACTGAAGAGTGTCACTTTGAATGTTGTGGCAAAATCACAAGGATAATACGTTGGACTCTTTGTTATCACTTGTGTTCTAGATGTTGAACAACGAGTGTTTATCAAGAAATATGTCCTAATGAGATTAATAGATTGATCTCTTGGCTCTAGAATCGATTTGTGCAATTTGGTTTTAGTAATCTGAGGTTGGAGCTGACTGCCACCTTTTCAATTTCAACTAACTCGGAGTGAGAAAGCCAATAGAAGTCGTGTTGATCTCTGTGACAAATGAGGCAAGTATTTGTTAAGAGAAACTTGAATGGTTGGGAAGGGTTATGCAGTGCATCACTGGTTCCATGATGTCTTTCTTCAATACCAAAATTCATCTTTGTGAAGACCGATATCATTTGTATTGACCCAGTTTCTGCCTAAATTGTTTGGAGCGCTTCCTTCTTTTCACCCTTTACCCTTACATTTTTTTTATTCTTCAACCCCTTTAATTAATACCAAGACGTTATTACTAACACCTTGTTGTGATTGTTCCAGTGTTAGCTCATGCCTTAGTCAACAGTATTTACTTTTCTCATTCCTTTCCAAATCATACCTAAGGACTGCTATTTCTAAATATGGAGTGTCCTTGGGTAGATCCATTCGGTTCAGGTAGGATCATAAGACTAATAACTAACCTAACCATCTTATGACTTCAGAATCATCATAAATTAATAGGTTGTTGGGTATAAGATCGTAACCATAAAACCATTAAAAATCAATCAAAGTGTTAGATAGAATATCAAAATCGTTTGACACTTTGAGAATTTCATTTTTTCAAATGATCTCCCTACACATGCTCATCGATATTCAATGTTGTTTCGCACATGGTGGAAAGAGTTAATTATCTGCACTTAAACTCTTGAGTCTTATATATCATATTACTTTTTCATTGATCACATTTAATCACATTTCCTCCCCCTAAGGAATTAACTAATCTCTTAGTATTTTCATACTAATTGATTAAAATTTAAGATATGAAAAAGTTTCATGGGGAGAAAAATGTTAACACATATGTTGCATGAATTATTGGAACATTTTTCTTTTGCTCCCCCTTAATTTCCACACTTATGACACCACATATAATACATTGATAAAATATGGTTTTAGATGTTGTAAATTCCATATGAAATCAAGATTAAGCCACTTTTATATGATTTAAACAAAATGAGGAATCGAGTTTTGACATTTAACTTCTTTCACTTGTTTACAAAATTTTGAAATGTTTTAGACACACTAAAATAGACATTTCGAGAATGTGTCTAAAAGCATTAAAACATGGTTTTAAAAGCTCCCCCTCAAACATTGATCCACTTATAAAAAAGGATTCGAATTTTGAAAGTTTCATGAGAAGGGAGTGTTTAACACACAATTTTGAAAAACCTTTTGAGAAATTCTTGAAAAATTGTGTTCAACGGTTTTAAACCAATGTTACTTGAGCTCTAAAGACTTTGAATGTCTTTGAATTGAAGTTTTGTGTTAGCTCAAGTCCAAAAGGTTGTTATCTTCTCGTTGTTAGGATAAATGTACATGAGTGCAAACTTTCCTTTATTTGAAGAACGAGTCCTAAGCTGATATTTACTTAAAAGTCGTGTATCCCGAGCATGAAGTTTTTTTGAAAAAAATGCTCAGGACGGAGAAGATTTCTCTTCTTTTTAAGATAAAGCGCACTGAAAAGTACACTTTTCTTTTCTTTAAAACTGAGTTATGCACTGATGTGTACACAAGTCATTGACTTGAGCTCAAAAACTTTAAATGTTTTGTAAATAGCTCAAGAACGAAAAGATTGCTCTTTTCTTTGTTAGGATAAGTTTTTAAAGATAAACTATCCTCTATTTGAAGTCCGGGTTATGTACTGATTTGCACATAAGCCATTAGAAAATTAGAAATGACATGTTTTGAAAGCATTTAAACTCTTGTCCGAACTTTATTTACATGCCCGTGTCAATATTAATTGACATTTCTAGGTACGTAAATATTATCGATGCCAAGAGACATGTCGAGAAGATTCTTTTTGGTAATTTATTCAATTTTTTAATTTTGTATTTGGTTTTAGAAAATTTTATGTTTTTTTATTTACTTTTTGAAGGTTTTCTATTTTTGTATCTTGTTTTTTTAAAGATTTTCAGAAATAGTCAAAAATTGAAGTTTGAACAAGTGTAGAAGATGGTATAATATTTACATTTGTGGAACCCTTTAAAGAAATGGGTTCGGAAGCCATTGAAGTACCCACACTCAAAGAAGAAGAGTTTGCACAAATAACAGTATTAGGAGTACATGTTTCCTTTCCTAATGGTAATGCACTATCATTCGTGTTGATGCAAGTTTCAACAGTCTTCTTAGTGGGAATCCACCTAAGGCCAACATAAGTAAAGATTCTACCCGTTGGTTTTGATGTTAGACCAGATCTAGGAGGCGTTGTTTTCATATACACAACGGAAGTCTTATTTGGAGAAAACCTTTGTCCTATGGGGATCTATCTGCCAGGTTTCTTAGAATCGCTTTTCTTTTCTACGGGTATATATCTCTTTGTTGTTTTATGAGATTGTGCATCCTTTTTTTATGTGCAAAGGCACGAGAATTCACTTTTGAGATGTATTTTAATATGCACACATCGTGATTTGCACTGTAAATGCACTTTTTGCATGTAGGACATGCCAAGTTTTAGAATTCAAGGAAGGCTTAGAGTTCCTAGGTGATCCTGTTATGTTAACAGCTCTATTCGATACACGACCACTCATGGATGGTGCCCAATTCCTAGGTTGTTGATACAAGGTCCTAGGTTTTGGTTTGCTACCATTAGCAGTGTTTGATAATCTAGCAGACTTTTGTACACTAGGTTTGGTATTCAAAGATTTGTCTTTCTAAATTTGTGCATTTTTCTTAGATTCCTCTAGGTAGTAGTTATGAACCATGTTATTTGATCCTACTGATTCCATTGGTGTCGATTTTGACACATGATTTGAACTATACCTATTTGGGCCTAGTGCATTCACATGATGAGATTTTGCAAAAGCAGATTGTCTTACTTGAGGCCAAGAGTTTGGAGTGACTGGTTTTGTCAATCATTTGTCACACCAACTTGGGAGGCAAATCGTGTTTTTGAAAATGAAGATCGTTTAGATTTAAATGTAGTCGGTTGTCTTACAACTAGTTGATTTTTTATTGGTTACAAAGGTGGTTTCCCCAAGATTGATGGTTTTCCAAAATTAGTATCCACACTCTTACCTTTCATCTTGTTCCAACTTTCACGCATTTCAGCGTTTGCAATCGTCTTATCTTGTAACTAAGCTTTCAGGTCACTTATTTCAAGCGTTTTACTGTTGAGTTCAGCAATCAGGGAATCATTTGCTCTTTCAAAGCTTTTTCTTTATTCCCTGATATGAAATGTTTCTTTACCCAAGAGTTTTCAGAAACATTCTTTTCCTTTTCGTGTTGCAAAGCAAGTTCATGTTCAATATAATATTGTTCTAGATTTGTAAAATGTTTGTCTATTTGTTATGTTTTACTCTTACAAAGCTTAATTTCAAGATTTTCACATTCTTGACATTTCTCTAAATACAAACATTGCATTTTTGTTTGTTCATCAATATTATCAAAAGAATGAAGAATAGCACACATGATGTCTTTCAAAACACATTCTTGCAAGAGTAGATAATATTATTTTGAAAATTTACTTTTGTCTGACTGAAGTTCATCATCCTCTTTTTCTAGAGATTGAAAATATTTCAAATATGCAAACATTTCTGTTTTAAGATGTGTTTCAAAAAGTGATGAATTTGACTTAGTGTCTTGTGCTAGAGGAATCACCATATCTTTAACAAGCAATTTTACATCCTTGGAGATTGGATTTTGCCATTCATTTTGAAGATGATTTTTCTAGTTTAATTCAACAACAGATCTGATCTATTTAATGTTAATCATTAGATGATCAAATACTTTCTTACTTTTGCTCATTGAAGCTTTAGTAGGCAAATATTCAATATGTTTTACCAAATGAGTTGTTTGTTTCTGAAAAGATTTTTTCCACATCTTTTTCCTTACTTCATTGGCAAAAAAACAACTGCTCACGAGACTTTTCAGTTTGAGGTGTAAAAAGTTGGTAAAGGATATTTTGCTTGGTGTAATCATATGGTTTAACTAAATCTTTACATAACTTTGATCTACTATCTTCTGCAAGACGAATTGTTTCCTCAAATTCAGGAGCAAATAAATTCGCAAGATCATTCTTATCATATTTGGCATTATAAAGACATGGTTTCTCCAATTGAGCTTTCTCGAAGTACTTAGGGTTTTCAAAACTTCTTGAGCCCATACCAGTATAATACGAACTCGGTTTAGGAGTCAACATATGAATGGTTTGAACAGATTGACCGGTTTTATAAACAATTTTGTTTAATAACTTTACTTGGTTTTCTAAAGCAATCAATTTGTTAATTTCTTTATCTTCTCGTGCTTTGAAATCCTTTTTCATTTTCTCTTTTTCTTTCAAAAATTGAGAAATCCTTCTTTCATGTGTTGAGATCTAGTTTACAAGCTTGGCATTTTCTTCTTTAACATAAAAAGTTTCATATGATTGAGTTTTTAAAGATTCATCATGTAGTCGTTTAGTTTCTGCCAATAAACGACTTTTACACATTCAAGTTCCTTATGCTTCTGTCATAGGATCTATCATGTATCTTATGACTTGCAAGAGACCTGATGTGTCTTATGCATTAAGCATGACAAGCATATTTCAAACTGATCCTGGAGAGGAACATTGGACTATTGTTATAAACATTCTAAGGTACTTAAAAAGAACCAAGAATATGTTTTTGGTTTATGGAGGTTTGGAGGATGAGCTTAGTGTAAAGGGTTACACAGATGTTAGTTTCCAAACTAATCGAGATGATATAAAGTCTCAGTTAGGCTATGTGTTCATTATGAATGGCAGAGTGGTAGCGTAGAGGAGCTCAAAGCAAGATACCATAGCAATGTGTTAGGAATTCAGTTTTAGTGAAGTGACGATCATTATCGATCTCACGAATCTTGTAATAGATGAAAGTAAAGTTAGCGCATAATAGTTAGTGAAATAGACGTAGTTGCGTGAGTACATGAGATAGTTAGTGAAACTATCCCACATCGCCGCATGAGGTAAAGTGTGGGGAGAGCCTTAGCCTATAAAAAGACTCTCCTACCTCATGAAAGGTTATGTGAGTGTGTGTGTAAGGTAAGGTGTAAAAGAGAGATTTCTCCTTCCTTAGTGACATAAAAAGATATTGTCCAACACATCCACCAATCTCTTCCTTTATTCTTTTCTTCTATTGTGTGATATGATATAGATATTAGGATTCCAAAAAATTGGTATCAAGATTCATGGTTTGATTTTGGGGTAGTAAGTTATGTGTGGTTGGTTCTTGGCACTTTTGTGGTTTCTTTGGGCTTATTCGTGCTTATTACAAGTTTATTTTTTATTTCTATTCTCATCAAAAGCTCAAACGTCTTCTAAAAGATATAAAGTTTGTGTTTTAAATGTCATAATCTCAAAAAGTTTGTGTTTTTACTCATTAAAACGTGTTTGGTTTAGAATTGTAGAAAAGTTTTCATTTTTCAAGCAAAAAAGGGTTCAAAATTTTTTAAAAAATTCAAAACTTTTCGTTTAAAAACCATACAGGTTTGCTTTTTATAAAAGGTTTAATCATTTAAAACGTGTTTGTGCAAAAATATTTGAGAAAAAAGGCTTAAAAATGTGTTTTAAAGTGATTTTTTGTGGTCTATGAGTTTCGGTAAAGAAGCGATTTAGAAAGAAAGTTGCGAAATAAAACTTGCGATATAACTACTTGCGATTTTGTCAGAACCCAGAACCACTTTCACTTCACCATGGTACTAATCAAGAAATATAGATAAGAAGATAGGAAGAAATGTAGAGAGAGGTAGGAGAGAATATTAAAGAGAGAAACAAGATGGTTAATTAAACTTGTGTGAGAAAAATACAAATGAACCAACACCCTCTGCACACTTGGAGAGGGGTATTTATACCTAGACTTTGGGTTAGCTTTTATTAAGCCTTATGGATCGAGTAGGTTTGTTTCTTGGGCTTAAGCCCGCAATGCATACAATATTAGATTAAATAATGAGCCCGATACCCGTAACTAGCCTATTACAACATATATTAAATAAAGACTGAAGCTTCCTTGTTGAGTGACTGAGCTTCCTTGTTCGACTCAATATTTTGAGGCTAACAATCTCCCCCGAAGCTTGGTTTCTGATAGATTCCGAGCTTCCATGTTCACAGTCATAACATGGTCTTGGATTTCTTGATATTGCTTTAACATTGAGTTCTTGAGTCTTGTTCTTGGTCTTTATCTTTGTTGTAGTCTTGTTCCTTTATGCTTTGTGGTCTTTGATCTTGAGCCTTTTCTTTTTTACTTTGACGTTAATTCCGAGATCTTTAAATCTTTTCCTTGTGTGTCTTGATTGTCTTTGCCACCTAGCGATCTTGTGTCTTGACCAACATGCTCATACTTTGCATCTTCTTGAAAGCTCTCTAATAATCTCCCCCAAAGCTTGGTTTTTGAGGAGGAATCTTTAATATCAGAGTTTGCAGAAGTCTTTGTCTTTGAACTTGAGCTTTCTTGATTCTTGAATCTTGATGCTTATAGTATGTCTTTGTTGTTTGAGCATAAGCATGTGGTAGTGAATTCGACTCTGCTGGAATGAGGCTGCAACACCGTCTTTTGTACCTGCATTTTAAAGTTAGTGATAAACAGCAAATATGGATGAATATGGCTTTGTCATTCGTCGAGATTCGGTTGCAATAACCTCCAGTTTCATGAGGACCATTTTATAGTATAAATATTGTACCTATGATCAGGTAGGTTCAATTTGAAAAAACCTCTTTGACAGGGTTTCCCTCTTAAAGCGTAGGATCTTCTAACACATATGTATTAGATTCACCATGCTTGCTTGTTCTCAATACTGGAACGTCTCAAAGCAGACAGCACGATATGAGTGAATCAAATAGTTACTATCTTTCTGATTGAGTCGTCAATTCATTTACTGGACCAAATCGATATCTAATTATCACAAGTTTGATCCACATAGGATCTCACAAGTCACCTACCAAGAGCTTGGTTTATGTTGGCTCAAGCAGGATTTCCATCTTCACGGTGAATACTTAAGTATCACTCGGATATTCTGGCAAAATCACAAGGATAATGCATAGAACTCTTGTTAACAGCTTGAGAACTTGATGATGTTCAACAAGTGTTTGTAATGGAATGTGTCCTAATGAGATTTATTTTATTGATCTCTTGGCTCTAGACTCGATTAGTGCGTTTTGGTTTTAGTACTCGAAGGCTGGAGCAGACTGCCACCTATTCAATATCAACTAACTAGGAGTGAGAAAGTCAATAGAAGTCGTGTATATCTCCGTGACAAATGAGAAAAGTATATTTTGAGAGAAACTTGAATGGATGGGAAGGGTTGTGTAGTACATCACTTGGTCTATGATGTCATTCTTCAATATCAGAATTCATCTTTGTGAAAACTGATAGATTATGTATTGACCCAGTTTCTGCCTAAAGTGTGTAGAGGGCTTCCTTCTTTTCACCCTTTATCCATACATTTCTTTTTCATTCTTCAACCCCTTCAATGCTAACCAAGACGTCATTACTAACACCTTGTTGTGATTGTTCCAGTGTTAGCTCAATCTTAGTCGGCATTATTCCCTTATACTCATTCATCTCCAATCATACCTACGGACTTCTATTTCTATCTATGGAATGTTCTTGGGTAGATCCCTCCGGTTCAGGTTAGATCATAGGACTTATACCTAACCTTAACCACCTTATGACATCATGGACGTCATGAGATTAATTGGTTGTTGGGTATAGAGATCGAACCATAAAACCTTTGATACAAACATTTTGAAATACTCCGCCTTCACATGTGCTCCGCGATTCCAAATTGTTTTGCACATGAAGGAAAGAGTTGCACTTAGAGTCTTAAAGATCACTTTCTTCTATATCATATTTTAATCATATTTTCCCCGCTTATGGAAATAACTAATCTCTTAGTATTTTCATACCAATTGATTAAAATTTAAGACATGAAAATGTTGCATGGGGAGAAAAATGTTGACACCTACATAGCATGAATTAATGGAACGTTTTCTTTGGCTCCCCCTCAATTTCACACTTATAACACCAATTGAGAGAATATGATTATGACATTGTAAATTCTATGTGAAATTGAGTTTGAGCTACTTGTATATGTTTTAACAAAATGTGTGTTTAAATATTATTAACATTTTAACAATTTTCATTTGTTTAAACATTTTTGAAATATTTTAGACACACAAAATAGACATGTGAGTATGTGCCTAAACGCATTAAAACTTGGTTTTAAAAGCTCCCCCTCAAAAATTGATTCACTTATAAAAAAATGATTCGACTTTTGAAAGATGCGTGAGGAGGGAGTGTCGAACATACAATTTTGAAAGATTTTGAAGAGCCTTTTGAGAAATTCTTGAAAAATTGTGTTCAACATGTTTTGAAAAACCAATGTTACTTGAGCTCGAAAGACTTTGAATGTCGTTTGAATTGACTTTTTATGTCAGCTCAAGTCTGAGAAGTTGTTGTCTTCTCGTTGTGAGGATAAATGTACATGATTGCACACTTTCCTTTATTTAAAGACACAGTTGTTATCTGACATTTAATAACAAACCATGAAGAAAAATTAGAAATGACATGTTTTAAAACTTTTAAACTCTTGCTCGAACTTCATTTACATGCCTGTGTCAATGTTAATCGACATTTCTAGGCACGTAAATGTTATCGATTCCAAGAGACATGCCGAGAAGATTCTTTTTGGTATTTTTGAAATTTTCTATTTTTGTATTTGGTTTTTGAGATTTTTTAATTTTGTATTTTTCTTTTTGAAATTTTATATTTTTGTATTTTCTTTTTCAAAAATATTTTCTAACATAATTAAAAATGGAATGTTTATACAAAGAAGATGATGATAGAATATTTACATTAGATGAACCCTTTGAGGAGATGGGTTCGGAAGCCATTGAAGTACCTGCACTCAAAGAAGAAGAGTTTGCACAAATAACAGTTTTAGGATTATGTGTTTCCTTTCCTAATGGTGAAGCACTATCATTCGTGTTGTAGCGGGTTTCAACTGACTTTCTAATGGGAATCCACTTAAGACCAACCTGAGTAAAGATTCTACCCGTTGGTTTCCATGTAAGACCAGATCTAGGAGGCGTTGTTTTTAGATACACATTGGAAGACTTATTTAGAGAAAACTTTTGTCCTATAGGGATCTGTTTGTCATGTTTCTTAGAATCACATTTCTTTTCTATGGGCATATATCTCTTTGTTGTTTTATTGGATTGTGCATCCTTTTTCTATGTAGAGGCACGAGAATGTACCTTTGACAGGTATTTTAAGATGCAACCATCGTGATTTGCACTGTAAATGCACTTTTTGCATGTAGGACATGCCAAGTCTTTTGACTTCAAGAAAGGCGTTTGATTCCTAGGTGGTTCTGCTATGTTAACAGTTCTATTAGATACACGACTACTCATGGATGGTGGCCAATTCCTAGGTTGTTGATTAAACTTCGTAGGTTTTGGTTTGCTACCATTAGCAGTGTTTAGTAACCTAGTAGACTTTTGCACATTTGGTTTGGTATTCAAAGCTTTGTCTTTCTCAATTTGTGCCTTTTTCTTAGCTTCCTCTAGGTAGTAGTTATAAACCATGTTATTTGAGCCTACGGATTCCCTTGGTGACTGAAATGACACATGCTTTGGGTTATTCCTAGAAGGGCCAGGTGCATTCACATCATAAGGCTTAGCAAAAGATGATTTTCTAACTTGAGGCCAAGAATGTGGAGTGACTGGTTTTGTCAAATCATGTGACACACCAACTTAGGAGGCAAACTGATGTCTTGGTAATTGGGATCGTTTAGATTTATACACAGTTGGTTGTCTTACCACTGGTTGATTTTTGATTGGTTGCAAAGGCGGTTTCCCCAAGATTGATTGTTTTTCAAAATTAGTATCCACACCCTTTCCTTTGATCTTCTTAATGAGTTTCTTTAACTCACTTATAGCAATATTCTTTTCTTGCAATTGAACTTTCAAATCTTGTATTTCAAAATATTGTTCACGTTCTTTCATAAATACATTTGACGCTTTTTCTTTGCAAACTGTGTTGTTTTTCATTTGTTCTTGACATTGTTGTAAAGCAAGTTCAAGAGAAATTGAGTGTTTTTTTAAATTAGCAAAACTTTGTAAAAGCTCATTATAAACTTCTTTGCTAACAGTTTTAGTTTGTTTTGAAAGCTTTTGTGCAAGACATTCACATTCTTTCACTTTATGAAGATATAAGCATTGCAATTCAGTGTGAGCATCTAAATCAGATAACGAATGCAAATAAGAATACATAACATCATTAGACACACATTCTTGAAAAAGTATATCATACATGTTTGAAAATTCTGCTTTATCATATTCAAGTTTGTCAATTTCATTTTCAAGGAATTCAACGTACTTTAAATCAGCATGCATTTCTTGCTTAAGTTCATGAACAAATGTGAAACTATCATTTTGTGTCTTTAGGGCAAGAGGCATCAAACATGTCTTAATTAGGATTTCCATATCATGAGTAGTTGGTGCACGAAAATGATCATTAATGCTTTTCCCGAGCTTGATCAACAAGTTCTTTAAAATGATTTATGTTATTCGTCATTCCATTATATGCTTGTCTACTTTTACTTATTAATTTGGAAACAGGTAAGAAACCAATGTTTTTGAAAAAATTTGGTTTAGATTTCACAAAAGATTTTCTCCACATTTTCTTTCTTACTTCATTTGCATGTGCCAACTATTCATGATATTCCTGTGTCGCTGGTTTGAAAATTTCATTAAGACTATTTAGCTTTATGTAGTCATAAGGTCTCACTAAGTCTTTATTCAATTTTGATCGAATCTCTTTTTCAAGAGTCAGAGTTTCTTCCCTATCGTGAGGATCAGATTGGTCATTTGGTATTATAAAACATGATTTGTAGATTGAGTCTTTTTGAGGTAGATTGGATTTGCAAAGTTGGTATCTTATTAAAATTGGGTTTGGGAGCTTAACTTGTGTATGGTTTGAATTGATTGATTCCTTTGTAAACAATTTCATTCTTACATTTAATTGCTTTTTCATTTGAAATCATTTTATCGAGTCTATTCTCTTCCTTAAGTTTCAGATAGATTATTACACTTTGTTTCTTTTGACAAGTCCTCGTTCTGTGACTTGAGAAAGACTTGTTGACTAACTATCGTGTTTCGTAGATAACTAAAATTTCTATAGGCTCTAAGTTTTAAACCTTTTTTATGTCAATTTCTTTTTGAGTAATAGTCCTTAGAGTTTATTTAATTACGTTCAAAGTTTGTCATATCAACTATTGATCATTAAAGGTTGTACTTTAAGGTCAGGATGTGTGTTTTGAAGTGCAATTAGGCAACTATCCCGAATACTATTAGACTCCTCCAAGGTTTACTTCAGTTCCGCAAGAGTAGATTTGCATCTTTTAATTCTTGGTTCAATGAGGCATTTTCTTTTTTAATTGCGTTTGAATCGTTTTGTTTATCACATTGTCAAGTTTTAAATTTAGCAATTAATTGGCAAGGCAGCACACTACTCTTCTAACATTTTTGGTCAGTTGAATATCATTATACACTTATCGGTGAATCAGGGGGATTGACATTACTATCAAACCTTTTCATACAACAAGTTTTAATAATGCAGTCGGGTTGTCATTAATGTTGGTGTCAACAACAACAACATTATATAAGCAGTATATGGTACCTCAACCATTGGTTCTGTGTCATAGGAAGGCTTGATGTTCCGTATATCCATAGAAGTGTTTTGTCATTGCATTTATTTCCTTGACATGTACTTTCATCTCCAGATGTGGTTGCTTTGATTCTTTAAACCGTGACATTCCATTTGTCTTATATATCCAGTGCAGTCTTTTTTTCCGAACTAGCATAGCTGCTTTAACCTTTTGAACATGCACTTTGAATTTTACAAATTTCTTTCATTTACACCTTTTAACTTTTAGGTATTTCTTAATTAATGACTTGTGATCTTCTCTAAATCATTGCTCAATGGATTCAGTGTTGATTATCATGTCTGTTGAAGGATTGAGCTTCATTTGATTGTTGTCTTTGACGTCTTGCTTGTTCTCGAGCATGGGAATCATAATTGAAGCGTTGAGCATCTATTGATGCTGAACTTGTTCAAATGCTTTTATCACATTAGACCAGACTTGGAACCCTTATCGTGAAGTATTTCATTTGTTGAGTTGGATTTTCTAAGATATTATGGTTTGAGATAACTCATACTTGAAAGTTTTGACGTCATTACTAAAGAGGCTTGAAAATGTTTGTTGAAACAATGGACAGTTAGTGAAAGTCTGCCATTCGAGACGTTGTGTGGTTGTTTTGAGTGCATTTAATTTGTTCATGGAGCCCTCTTTCAAAATCTTTGCTTGCTTTTGCATTCGTTGTATCTCTTGTTCATCTAAATCTGAATAAGAAGATAAAGTATAATTCATCTTCAATTTGTATCGTGAATGTGAGTGAAAATGATTTGTAGGATTTAAGTATGTAAAGGTGATTGTTTTTGTAGATGATTCAATTAACGTTCACAGGATTTAAAGTCTATGATTATTTTATTTTTTTTTTTTTTTTTTATATTAAAGATTGAATTCAATTAACGTTCACGGGATTTTACAATTCTATGACTTAAACCGTAAAAAGAATCGACTTTTACGGGATTTTACTAAATCAAGAAAAAACCGTGAATGAAAATTTATTGTTGAAGAACTTGAGCTTTTGTTGATGATTGATGAGCTAAAAATGATGAACGGTGAACACAGTTGCAACTTAAAATGATTAGCAGTTGATTAAAACAAAAACAAGGACTAACGGTGTAATTAAAATCCAAGTTAAATGCTTAATGGTTGTTAATTAAAGTTGTAGGGACTAACGGTGTAAAATGTATCACTTTTAGGGACTAAAGGCTGAATTTTAACTTGAAAGGACTAACGGTGAAAAGAAGTTTCAACTTGAAGGGTAAACAAACAACTAAAGACGAAAGGTGAATTGGTCTTGAAGTCCAGGGGTTGAATGTGTCAAAATTGAATTTTGATTATAAAACGCCAACGTTCCCTCCTTTTTTAGTTTTCTTCTTCATTGGAAATTTATAAGAATGCAACGATTGGTTTTTTTACTTCTTGTGGGTTCGATTCTTTATCGTTGACAAAAAACAAAATACACCACGATGATCTACAAAGGAACGCGATCAAGATGGTATAGGTTAAAACGAACCAAAAACGCTCTAGAATGATTGTATAAATCGTATAAGCTACTTGGAAGTGCATAAATTGGTTGCTGCAAGTGATGTATAAACCGTTTGAAACTCAACCTTGTATAAATCGATTACTCATGGTCATGTATA
>BQNB010035936.1:0-50494 GCA_026074375.1 Tanacetum coccineum | reverse complement strand
TATAAAACATAAGGACCAAAAATGTAAATTTTAAAACTTTGTTTTATAATTAAAAATGAAAAAAATAAAGAAAAGGGGCCAAAAGTGCCATGTTTGAAAGATGTTTTTATAAAGAAAAATGGTTTAATAAAACACAAGGGCTGGTTTTGCAATTTACCCTAACCTCCCCTTTTTCTTTTAGTTATAAAACGCAGGGACCATTCTTGCAATAACCTTAAACCCCTTTTAACTCTTTTTGTTATAAAACCAGAGGGACCATTATTGTCACTTTCCTAACTTCTTTTATAACTAAAAAAGGGCTCAAAAGAAATGAAAAAAGAGAGAAAGTGTGAGGACCATCTTTGCCTCTTCTCCAAACATCTCTTTTAAACCCTGCAACCACACCCCGTACCCGCCAAAACCCAAACAGCCATTTCCCACGGTTTTTCTTGCCATACCACCTCCCAAGTACCTCTACAGCTATCCCTCACCTTTCCCCACTCAACCCCAACCCTATAACCCTTCCCACTCGCCAAAACACTCAACCCGAAGAACATCAATGGTGAGATGGTATGATAATGTGATCCAAGGGCTAGGATTGCTTTGAAGAGGCTTTGTACTCTCACAACAAGCACAACCCATGAGCCACAAGGCTTTGAGCTGCTATAAAAGGAAGAGAGAGCAAGCCGAAGAAAACAACCATTTTTTTTATGTTTTTAGCTTAATTTTAATTCCAAGTCCTTCTTTTAAGAATTTAAGTGTATTCAGTTTACTTTTTAAGTTTATGTTGTAACAATTTTCAGTTTTAATAAAAGTTAAAAAGTGTTTGTGAAAATTACCATTGTCGAAATTTGAAATATGATTTAAGCTGTTTAATTCTGTTTAAATTGTTTAAACATATGTTAAAAGTTATTAAAATTCATTTGTGATCACTTATATCAGCCTTATTTTACCCAAAAATCAGTTAAAAAGCTATTTTATATATTTAAGGGGGTGTTTGGCATTGACCTTAAAATGGGTCAAATGGGGTTTGTTGTGGGTCAAGCTCACTCAGCCAACTTTGGCTGAGATGATGTAGCTTTATTAAGCCACCTTAATCACCAATTTTAGTTTAAAAATAAGTTTTTAGGTTTCTTTTGAATTCTGTCAAATTTTCAATAAGCAAATTCAAGCTAAACCACTTAAGCTGCTTATGCAGCTTAAGCACACTTTGGTTGTGCTTATTTGAGTGTTTCTAGCCAAATAAAACACACCTTGTTGCTGTCCTTTTAATTTGACAGCATAAGTCAAGTGTGTGTGTATGCATGTGTAGTTTTGAGAAATCAGCCTAACTTGTACCACCAAAATCAGCAGCTTTAATTAAGCCCTAAACCCTCATCTTTTCTGAATAAAAGCTCACAGTCACTCCCTTTATTCTGTTTGGTGGTTTATTTTGGCTAAAAATCCATTGAGAGCTTATTTGCATAAGCCCAAAAAGCTCCCTAGCCACTGCCTAACTTACCCTGGTGCTGAGCACCATTTTCAGCCCCTCTTTTCTAGCTTATTTTGTATTAAGCCCCTAGTTCTTTTAGCTTTTATTTATAGCTTATTACTAGTCCTTTAAGCTCCCAAGATCTTATAGCTTATTTCCCCCTTTAGCATAGCTTATTCTAGGCTTAAAGTCCACTTTTTCTGTTTTCTTTCTAAACTGTTTAACATACTTATTTTCCTTCCAACTTATTTATTAGGGCTTATTCAAGAAACTTACTTAATTTAGGACTCCTTACCCTATATTAACTGTCCCCCATTAAGTTTTAGGCTTATTTAGTTGGCTTAATATCCAAAAAGAGAAAGCAAAAAAAATAAAGCCATAAGACGCATATTTAGCTATTTGCAGTCCAAAAAGCCACTTTTCTAGTATATTCAGTAGTAAAAATAAGCATAAGTGCTTTTACAAAAGTTGTTCCCCTTAAGCCCCTCTATAAGTTTCCTGTTTTGACTTTTAGCTAATAAGCACTTTGGACCCACCTTGCATATCGGGGTCCACCTCAGGGACCAATTGTGTAATTTTCTCTTTTATAGTTATAACTGTTAGTCCCCCTTGTCAGTTTGTTGTTTCCCCGTTAGTCCTTGTGTCCTTTTCACTGTTAGTCCCTATAGTTAACTTCAGTTAGTTTATTTAATTTAATTAATATAAATTAGGTTTAAAATTAATTAGTTTAATTACTTTTAATTTATACAGTAAAATTTGGGCATTTTTATATTTTTAGAATTGTTAACTTTTTCTTTATTTAATTTTATTTTTTCAGAATTTTTATAACTTTTATTTTTTGTCTTTTTCTATTTTCTTAGTTTTAATTAGTTAATAATCTTTATAAATTCATAAAAAATCCAAAAATTAATAAAAAAATATATTTCTTTTTTACAAAATTTTCTTTTGTCATTTAGTGTCTAGGAAAAATATAAAATTTAGTATAGGCTTAATTTTTCTTAAATTTCAGTCTTAGACCCGTTTTACCGGGTGCGTTTTATAAAACCGTTTTCTTTTCGTTTAGCATTCAAACGACCTCCCGTGTTTTATTAATCCACTAGTTTTTTATTTTTCAAATTAAGTAATTAGAATTTAATTTTTGTGATTTTAATTTAATTTAGCATTTATTTTCGATATGAGGAGGGAAAAGTTTCTAGAAGTCTTTTGTTATATAACACATTATCTAGTAAAAAATTATACTAGTTACAACTTGTAGTTTTTCATAAAAGATGTTTACTTGCAAGTATTTGTGTATTGTTTTGTTTCTTTAATGTACAAAGTGTAAAGTAATATTAACTTGGGTAAATTTAATAAAACTTTGGGTATTGGGCACACTCATGGGTATTTATTGAAGCGTAGATTAATTAACGTGATTCTGGGAATGCCTAAACGCATTTTATCGCGAAACGTAGTAAATTTACGTAACCAATAAAAATAAAATGAACAATGATCATAATTATTCTCAAAATAATTATTTAATACTTGATTGATGTAAACGCTTAATTGTTTGATGCTCGATTACATTGATTGATCATTTTTAGCTTACGCGATTTAACTTAACAATTATGATTAAAAACAAACGCGTACAATACAAAAGGTACATAGTGAATTTATTGACGACGTCGATGACCCTAAAACATATGGTGTTATACCATGTTGATGTCTTTGGCTCTTAGTTCTTTGTAATGTTCCCTTGACTTTCTGTGCTTGTTTGTAACTAACTTCACTTAGACTTCAAACTTCAGATCTAGTTTCTTCTTGAATAGATAGCTTGACTTTGAATTTTTGAATTCTTGAACTTCATGTGATCTTTGCTTGATTAATTTCGCCATTTCCTGAACTGTGAACTGACATACTCATACTTATTGTTATCTTGAAAGCTTGTATTTTATTTCTTCTTCAATACTTCATATCATTAACTTTGTTGAAGAAGATATTGATTTCAGAGTTGCGGAAGCTTTATGTATGTAACTTTCTTGATATCTTGAGACTTTACATATTTGAGTATGAGCATGTGGTTTTCATCGATTCCTTGAGTCATCTGTCTTTGTACCAAAATTAGTCACCAACAAAAAATATTTATTTGAAAAAATCCACTTAATGTGTTCTAGAAAATATTTTTTGAACACATCTAAGGTTTTGATATTTTGAAGTGAAAGAGTATTAAAGACGATACTCAATCTGGTCGGTTGCAATAACCTCTGATTCTGTAAGGATCGATGATTACAATACAAGTACTACACATGTGATCAGGTAGATTCATTATAAGAATCTCCTTAATAGGTTTTCCAGCTCCAAGCCTTTAAGTCCTCCAATACATAAGTATCCGATTCCCGTATGCTTGCTGTTCTCTAAACCAGATGTTCATAGACTAACACACTAATAACATTGCTACTACTAGAATGGTAAAGAGTGAGTCAGAACAGTTACTTTCTGCTGACTATATCGTATAATTCATGTTCAGCATAACCTATGTCCAGATGCTTCGTTAGGCTCACTAGAAAACATAGGGTCGACCTATTAATACAATTAAGTACAGTAGAAGTCTATGGCAAAAAAATATTTGAAAAACAGTCGAAGTGTGATGAAATCGTTTGAACACAACGAAAGTTTTGCAGAAGACTACGAAATCAGGTCAAAACTTAGCATTAACCCTTGTCAAGTCGCCTTAAAATCATTTGATGTGAAAAATGCTTTGAGTTAGAAAAAGTGATAGAAACTGAAAAGCTTAACCTGCTGAAAATTGTTTAAACATATTAACAACTTATCAGTACTATCAGATTTTAGAAAAAATAATAACCTTGCGGAATATAAGATGTTACATCCCTAAGTAGTTTCCACCATTCGATCACATATATGAAGCCACAATCATTAAGCAAAAGATTCTTTTTAGTTTATCAAGATACTTGTGTGTAACACAAAAGTTTTGGTATCTTGACATTTTAGATTATATTTGACTTTTTGCTCCCCCTACACATATGCATCGTTATTCGAAAGTTGTTTTGCACATGCAAGGTTCAAGCTATTTTCTCTAATAATTATACATCAACATGCCTCTATTCATCACAAGCACACTAGTAACGACTAGATAGACATGTGAGAATTAATGAGGATCCATATTTATGTACAACCCATGGATCAATTAAAAACTGTTATCAATAATTTTTAAGTCACATTTTCTCCCTCGATCAAAAGTATGCAACTTTTGTATGGTTTTGATCAATCAATGTACTTAAAAATTAATATAAGCTCTTTTTCAATCGCACAGATATCTCCCCCTCAAACATTGACTCGTTTTCTATTTAAAGAGTTGTAGTCATTGTTTGAGCAGTAGTCATACCCCTTAAATTTCTAACTAATTAATTTTTTTTTATTTTTTTAGTAGATACATACAAAGTATACACAGTTGAGATACCTTTGTTACGCATTGGCAGACTCTTGTAGTTCCTTAAGAGTTTCTAGAGACATTTGTTTCATACCAAGCAGTGGAAGTAGCAATTCGAAGCGTTCCCTTTGTAATGCTTTGGTGAATATGTCTGCCAGCTGATATTTCGTCTCTACAAAGTACACCTCTACAACCCTGTTTTCCACTTGCTCTTTGATGAAGTAGTGTCGGATATCAATGTGCTTGGATCTTGAGTGTTGCACATTGTTACAACATAGCGCGATAGCACTTTGGTTATCACAATACAAAGGAATCTTGTTAAATTTAAAGCCGTAGTCAGAAAGCTATGAACGCATCCAAAGGATTTGGGCACAACATCCAAACAAAGCTATATATTTGGCCTCTGTTGTTGAAATAGTTGTACTCTTTTGTTTCTTTGAAGACCAACTGACAAGCTTATCTCCAAGAAATTGAGTGGATCCCGACGTACTTCGTCTAGTGTCTTGACAACCTGCATAATCTGCATCTGTAAATGCTCTTAGTGCAAAACCGGACTCCTTCGGATACCACAGACCATGTGAATGGTTCCTTTAAGATATCAAAAGATCCGCTTAATAGCATGTAAGTGTTTTTCGATAGGCTTTGCCTGGTATCGGGCACACATGCACACGGTAAAAACAATGTGAGGTCTACTAGCAGATAGATACATTAGGGAGCCGACCATTCCATGAAAACGTGTAGGATCAACTAATTTCCCTTGTCTATCTTCATCTAGTTTCATTTTCTCTACCATGGGAGTATCAACTGATGCGCTAGAGTCAAGTCCATATTTCTTTAAAATTTCAAGAGCATATTTACTTTGATTAATGAAGATGCCTCTGGGATTTTGAGAAATTTGTAATCTTAAAAAGAAAGACATTTGTCCCATCATTGACATCTTAAAAGTAGAACTCATTTCATTTGCAAAAATTTCACAAGACTTAGGATTAGTGAAGGCAAAAATAATATCATCTACATAGATTTGAACAAGTAAGTATGTTTTCCTGTTTTTCTTGTGAAGAGCGTAGGATCGACAATGCCTTTGGAGAATCCGGTAGACATGAAGAAACTGGATAACTTATCGTACCAAGCATGTGGAGCCTGTTTCAACCCATAAAGAGCTTTCTTCAGTCTGTACACATGAGTTGGTAGATCCGGGTCAACAAATCCTTTAGGTTGACTGACATAGACAAGTTCATTTAGCTCGCCATTCAGAAAGGCTGTTTTCACATCCATCTGAAAAATTGTCATATCTTGGCTAGCTGCATTAGCAATGAATAGTCTGATAGCTTCAAGTCTAGCAACTAGTGCAAAGGATTCCTCAAAATCGATTCCTGCTTCCTGACGATAACCTTTTGCCACTAACCGAGATTTGTTCTTCAATACATCTTCATATTCATCTAACTTGATCTTGTAGACCCATTTGAGTCCAATGACTAGGGAATGCAATGGAGCAGGTACAAGTTCCCATACAGCAAGATGTTCGAACTCATGAATTTCTTCTTGCATGGCATCGATCTAGCAAGGATACTATACCGCTTCTTTGAAGTTATTTGGTTCGACATTCTCTAGAAACTCATTAAAGAAACACCACATGGAATCAGTTTCAAGTTGTCGTCTTGTGGATATCGGTCGATTTATATATCCAATCACATTCTCTAACGGATGATCCTTAGTCCACTTTTGCGCATGTTCTAAAGGTGGGTTGTTTAGGTGAGTAGTGTCTACATTGATAGTGCCGGAAGATGATGCTTCTGAATCAAATTCATAAGTAACAGAATTTCCGAATGAATCACTACCAGGTGTAGTGATGCTATTCTCAAGTTCGTCAACATTGGTGTCTGGAGGAGATGACGGTAAAGGTGAAGTGATAGTAGTTGTTGTGGGAGCATCTTCTGTGACTCTTATCATAGAAGGTGAATCGGGTGCAATCTCGGGTGCACAAGGAGGAGCAACATAAACCAACTGTGGTTGAACTTTCGGTGGAAATTCTTCATCTTCATCATACAAAGGTTGGAACAGTTCGGATAACTGTTTCTCTGTAGGAGGAACACTAGGTGTTGTTAGAGTTGGTACAAGTCCAGAACCCATTCGTCCTGATTGTAACTGGTTAACATTGGATCTTGCATTGATTTCTTCAGGAGCCATTGAGTTTAGTCTGAGTCTTGTACTGGATTGTATAGAAGTCAATCCTTCCGTGAGTTCATCAAACATGACATGAACAGTCTCTTGGATTTTACGAGTTCGCTTGTTGTAGATTCGGTATGCCTTCTTGGTAGGTGCATAACCAACGAAAATACCTATGTCTGCTTTAGCTTTCAGCTTTCCAAGATCATCATAGTCATTTGTAGCAATATGGTTTGAACTTTCAGTGGAAATTCTCATCTTCTATACAAAGGTGGAACAGTTTGGATAATGTTTCTCTATTGGTTAGAACACTAGGTGTTGTTAGAGTTGGTACCAAGTCATAACCCTTTCGTTCTCTGACTGTAACTGGTTAACCTCGGATCCTGCATTGATGTGTTCAGGAAGCCATGAGTTTTGTCTGAGTCCTGTTACTGTTTGTAAATCAATAGATTAAGGAGGAAACTATTTATATTACATTAAAACCACATTATTATGTTTCCTAATCATTATCCTTGTAGAATATTTTGACTAAATCTATCATATTTTCCACTGCTTGTAGAGTTTTTATAATGACGACTTTGATCCTTTTGTTTCATTCTTTTATTCATTTTGTCTCATCAAATCAAGAATCCCAACAATCTTCCCCTATTTGATGATGACAAAACAAACAAAGTCGTGTACGAACTTCCCCTTAAATAGAGAAGTTGAGATCGTAATATTCCCTGAGTGAAACAATCTTTCCAAGCTTCTTTGTATATTGTCACCCACATATTAATAGCTGCATATCAATAAACTGTATATATATTTATTTATCTTCTTCCACCTTTTTGTCTCATCCAATAGGGTCTTCTGAAGTTATGAGCAGTAGTAATGAAACACTTCCCCTCAAGTGGTGCATGTAGATGGTTAAACATTTAAACAATAAGCTTCCCCTGAAACCCATATGTTTACCATCTCTTGAATCTTGAACTATGTAGGCTCTATGTAGTGATCACTGATGAAGAAAACCGAGTATAACGAATTTGATGAAGAAGTTGAATCTCCCGAACTTGTGTCTTATGTCTTGCACTATCCACGTGACGTTGAACTTATAAATAAATTTGTGAAAAATAAGTAGACCGCAACCTCTTGACAAAATCCTCATCTTCTATGAGACACATGACAAGTGATAGCAAATGTGAGCATTAAGCACCTATAAGAAAAATCACACACTTTTGCTAGATTTTGACAAGTCTTCGTGACACCATTGTAAACACGAACAAGTTACCTCCTACTAAAAGGTATGATAAGAACACGTATCTATGAAATCCAAATACAACATCAAATAAGCAATAATCAATCGTCTTCGTAATCACATATTCAAATAATCTCCAAAACAAGCCATAAAATCAATAGTAACAAACTGCTATGAATAACAGTTCCATCCGAGATCCAAATCCATCCAAAAACAAGTACTATCCGATATCGGTCAAAGCTACTAGTACAAACTCTTTTATCGGACAAAACCATCAGTACAAACTGAGCAACACTAGTGGTATTAATCAAACCAAGAACTTAGCGACGCTTTTTTCTGTCTTAAAACTGTCATAAAGTTATCACTATCTGCTCTTAGCGACACATTATCTGTCACTAAGCTGCCGCTAAAACTGTCACTAAACTATGACTCCTTCCTCCCATTCTGTTAGCGACTCTTAATCTGTTGTTGAATTGTCGCTGGTTTGTTGCTAATTCAGGCAATATCAACCTTGGGCGAGCGGTACTAAGTTCGAACCAGCGGTACTAAGTGTATAATGAGCAGTACAAACCATCACTTGACAGCACGAACAATATTTACTTAATAAACTCGAACCCAATAGCATTAATAATCTTCAAATAACATGAACACACTTCGTCTTATAAACGCTTCAAAGCATACAATCAACAAACCGAGCAATACTCAAAAACTATTTAATCCTGAACCAATTTTAATACCTATGACCCCCAGTAACCAGAACACAAAGTCATGGGAATATACCTTCCATAAAATCAGTAGCTTAAACAATACGCTCGAATAAACCTGCTAATAATTATGAAATAGCGGAAGTTTATTTTAGGAATAAATCAGAATCCCTAAATATTAGGGATTTCTCATTCAATCACGATCACTAACCATAACTTCCATTGCCAGATCATAGCCAATACCTTTTACAATATATGGAAACAATTTCAAAAGTTAGCAACATCAAGAATCGCTTCCACATTTACTCACGAATAACCAAATCATCTCTTTCTTTATAATAAATCTTTTCATTTCATTATAAAGATCTCTTTTCACGAACCAAGCCTGTATATTATCAGCACGCATATCTTTTCCATCTCGTCTTCAAACACAACAGCAGTATTAACATAAAAAGTAGCAGTACACATCATGCGCTACTAGGGTTCATCATCACCCATGTGGGTGACTCACCATCACTAGTAACATCATGGATCCTTGACAAATCAGAATGATTTAAAAACATGTAACGCACCAGATCCCATAGTAGTGACTATAATGAAATCCTAAAAAAAGGTTTAGTAATTCAACACCATCAAGATCCAATACATCTTCTTTTCTTCACAAAATTCAGTACATAACCTGAGCATCCTAGATCACGGATCCACTAGCTCTGATACCCAATGATAAAGATCGTTATAGCACAAGATTGATTAATCATATATCTAGGATGAACAATAACAATGATTGAATATGAACCGACGAATATAAAGAACACAGTCAATGATATCATATGGTTTCTATTAGAAACATATTTTCCCCTATTTCCCAACCTATAATTTGGGGCTACACCAACTAACCTATTGTGTACTATTCGACTCTCATCAGTCGACTGCTATCTGACTATCTACCCTCTAATTGGGAGAGCTCTATTTCTATGGATATTCTAAACCCACGCCTATGATGCTCTTTATACTAGAGAGATATCAAGGGCTTCAACATGAAGATATAGAACAAACAATATAAATTAAAACGTTTAAGACTTCTTATGTATCTTTATCATTATAAGGAGATCTTCTGATATCTTCAAAATCTTTATCTTTATCTTCATATTCTCCACCAGCTTGAAGATTTCTTTAATTACAATTTTAGTCCTTTTGTTTCATTCTTTTATTCATTTTGTCTCATCAAATCTAGAATCCCAAATCTTCCCCCCTAGTTTGATGATGTCCAAACAAACAACTTCGCTACGAAACCTTCCCTTAACTAGAGAAGTTGAGATGTAATCATCTCTCTAAATGAAACAAAATCTTCAATGCTTCCCCTTGACTTAAGATCTCCTTGAACATGTCACCACACATAATAAGCTGCAAATCAATAAACCTGTAATCTTCTTCCCCTTTTTGTCTTCATCCAATAGGGGTCTTCTGTAGATATGCAACTTGGATCATAACAGCTACAAACCATATACCACAACTACTAATCCAGCCTTCCAATACTCAAAATACCCTCCATGAAGCATAATACGAAAAATGACTTTGAGCAGTAGAAATATAAACTAGCAGTAGTAATAAATGACTACCAGTAGTAACGAAACACTTCCCCTCAATGTGCATGTAGATGGGGTTAACATTTTAATCAATAACTTCCCCTGAAACCAAATATGTTTTTACCATCTCTTGAATCTCGAACTCTGTAGGCTCTATGTAGTGATTACTGATGAAGAAAATCGAATATAACGAATTTGATGAAGAAGTAGAATCTCCCAAACTTGTGTCTATTAACGTCTTGCACTATCGCTCGTGACGTTCGAACTATAAATAAAGTTAGACGCAAACCTGATCAAGATTGACTCACACCTTCTATAAATATAAAATACTTATATAAATATATAAAGAAGAGGATAATAATCAAAAAATCACAATTTATAAGAACCGGAGTATAATTCCCGGTTTCGTTTCCCAACGAGAATGCAATTGAAAGCCGAATAGTCCGTTTTGGAGATTGATGCTTGAATGGAACAAATTTGATATTGGTTATCTAAAACTACGGAAAAATTAAGGCAAAAACTTAAAAATAATTAAGGCAAGACAAAATTTTAACTAAAAACGCAAAACGGGAATCCTAAACGGGACCTAAAAACCCTAAATTATCAAAATTAAGTCCTAAAATGATCTTTTTGGTTTTTATAAGTCTTAATTGACTAAAAAGCTAAAACAAAGAAAACTAGACCAAAAACGGAAAAGATTTAAGCTTAAAAACACTAAAAACATGAACGGGATTCAATCCCGTTCTTTAAAAATTAAAATTTTGCAATTTAAACCCTACGAAAGCAAATATAATTTTCCTAGGTTCTAAATGTTAAAAGAAAATTTTCTAAAAAAGAACTATATTTTTTTGACTTTTTTATATTTTTTTATGAATTTAAAAAACATTTTAATAAAAAATTAAATGTTTAAAAATACTAAACTATTTATAAAAAACTGAAAAATCATGAAAAGTAGCTTGAAAAGAGAGGAATCTAGGAAAAATAGCTTGTGAAAACAACTTATCGAATAAGCTATGAAATAAGCTGAAAACAGTTAATAAGCTAAACTACCTAAAACTACTATAAAGAATAAATTGTGCAAAGTAAAATAGAAAAAGTCCCAAGGGCGAGTGGTAGAGTGTGTGTGTATAAAACGTTTGGCTGTGGGGTTGAGGTCCCGGGTTCGAGACTTGCTCACCCGGGCTTCCCCACTCCCAAATGTTTTTGCAAATTCCATTTTTCACGAACTGTTTTATAAAAGCAACAAATAAGCAATTTTTGTAAAACAACTTTTTTTATAAACCACAAATAAGCACACAAATAAGCTGTTAAAGACAGGGATGCTTATTTTTAAACTTAAGAAACAAATGACAAAAAGGCTAGGCTTAAAAAGAGCAAATAAGCAAATACAAAGCAAAGATAAACAACAACAGATCTCAAGAACAACCTTAAAATGAAATAGTGAACAAAATTTTAGCAATAAGAAACAATTATAAAGCCATAAATGAGCATCTTAAAACTCAAGCATGTACTAACTTTTAAATTGGTACTGCTATTTAAACACTTAAGTCTGCTTGGCTAATAAAAGGAAAAATAAGCACAATGAATAGTGAAAATAATCAAAGGCAAATACTCAACTACATCTAATCAGCACTTAAGAACAAATTTTATAAGAAAATTCAAACAGAAAGCAAATAAAAGGCTAAATAAGCACTTAAGCCAAAAACAGCATACAAACAGCTAAAGGGGACTTTAAGGCTTAAAAATAAACCACTTAGAAGAACCTTATGGGAATAGGGCTTGCACTAGCTTATAGTCTGTCCTAAGGGCTTTCTAAAACTGCAAAGAAATTGGAATTTGAAAACAAATAAGCAGACTAAAAGGCTAGATGAAAACTGATGTCACAGTCAGCATGTGCTGACTTGGGTTTTCTTAACAAAAATGTCGATATAGCAGCCTACAAATACACTGGTAAATAAGGGTTAAAATGAAAAAGCAAGAAAAAACAGATTGAGTACTCCCACAAATGAGCCTATGCTCAAACTTTTAAGCTCTGAAGACAAGTTTAAGTAACTGAAATTTTGAAAATGAAAAAGGGCTTTTAAAAGAGAAAGACACTTAACTAGACTATGACAGATTTTGAACAAGACACAAGTAAATCAAAAAGACTATCAACTACTGCATTAAGATACTCTAAAGACCACTAAAACAAGACTCAAAACCAGGTTTTGAATAACTAAATCAAATGAGCACTTTAAAAATAATTTTGAGCCATAGTTTCAAAGACAACATGAGAAAAACCTTCAAACAAATTTTAATACTTAAAACTTTTGAAAAACTAATTAAGAACAACTAAAGACAGCTGGTTAAAGTTAGCCAAAAGACCCAAATGGTTTTTAAACCTATTTTGACCCATTTTCACTACTATCCCAAACACCCCTTTAATTTTGAAAAAGTCTTTTTTTAGGCTGATTAACAAAGTTTTAAGCAATGGTTTTTAAAAACAGATAAAAAGTAATGACTAATTAGCAATAAGAACTAATAAAAACACACAAATAAGCACTATAATAAGCAAATAGAAATATAAAGCCAGTAACAAAGCAAATATAGGCAGTCATTAAAGAAAACCTGCAAATAAGGACACTACAAGAACAATCAAAGACAACTAAGCCTCAATAACATGAATAAGCAGTAAAAAGCATAAATAAGCCAGAAATAAGCACTTGAACAGTAAAAATGCAAGAAAATGAAAAGTGGAAAACTTACAAAAGTCCAAGCTTTTGTATATGATTCAAGTACTTAAAACAAAACAGCTTATAACCAACCAATTGCTTACCACTGAGCCACTAAACCCATGGGCCATTCTAATATTATACACTGCTCCAATAATTCTCAAGTATTTTTTAAGTGATTTTTAAATGAAACAAAAACTATCCCTTAAACAAACAAGAAAACTAGAGAGGTTTCCATTGCTAAGGTTAGAATCAGCTTATGGAGGGTTTTAAATGAAAGCTTTAGTGACTTAAAATAAGACTTAAGAACAAAAAGAGCCAGAACAAATTTTAAGAAACAAACTTAGATTTTCATTAAACTTTCAAAACATTAACAAGGTAAATTACATAAAACTAAATAAGGCTGTAAAAAAAAAATGCTAGGTGAAAAGACTCAGTGCCCGAAAGGCTTACAATAAACCTATTTATACTAATCGAAGGAAGGTTCTAGGAGGTGTGCTTCTTTGTTGAGAGCTTTTGCAGGTGTGCTTCTTGTGTGAGAGAAGTCACAAATGTCATCATAAGCATCCAAATGAAGTGTTCCCAATTGATGAATCAAAGCCATTGAATTTTCTAGTCTTTATTCCCTGACGAAATTGGAACGATTTGGAGATTGCCAAGGTGCAATTTGTGGAATAGAGGTGGTAGGGTGTGTAGACAAAGTGGAAGAAGAAAAGGGAATAGTGTGTAGGTTTTGGAGGTAGTGAGGATAGACACACGTTGGTGTGGAGATGAATGGAACAGTTGTTCCGGGGTTATTTGAAGTTTAGATAGATGTCAGGAAAGGTCGCCTGAAAGTTATACATTGTAGTCAAGTATACACCTTTAGTGAAACAACTTAGTCCATGGAGTTATATTTATGTTTGCACACGTTATCCCTTTTAAGACTAACGGGGTGTTATAAAGGTACGGGTGTTTATAAGGAGATGTTGGGCTGGTTAATTGGGTCGGTTATGTATTTAAAAGACTTGGGCTTTTATTTATGTTTTAAGGTGTATAAGATATAAGTGGCTGTCCCGGGCCCACTAGGTGGGTACAGGTGGGCCCACTTTGGCAATTTTAGGTTTTTCGAGTTTGTGGTTTCGATGTCTTTTCTAATTCACTTCTCCGGGGTTTACTTTGAACTTGATTTGACTTTGACATAATTGTTGACTTTTGTTTGACTGCTGAAATTGTCTTTCACGCTCTTTCCGTTCTCACGCCTGTGCTCCGGATTTTGTCGATTATTGGCTCTATTTTTGTCCTTTTTCTTTGGATATCCATTTCCTACATAATACAAATATAAAACATATAAATATCAATGTATTTATGGTACTTTTATCATTTAAGTCCCTGTTTTTTTAGTGGTCAAAAGTAGTGTAACTAAAACATATACCAAAATCCCCAACAATGATATTGCTGTCCTCAACGTAATGCTAATAAGTAAGCACTTAGAAAACTAAAAGGAAAAAATTCTCAATCCCCCTCGACTACTAATTACCCTCGAAAAGTAGCTTAAGAATCATCGAGATGAATTAAAGAATCAAGATTTCGAAACCCCATTTTTACCATTTTTAAATATATACACTTATTCCTAATATTTTTGTATATTTCCTATTTTTTTTAGCAACTAACTAATTTGACTTTGTTATTTTTCATAACCTATAGGGATATAGAAACAACATGGCATTTCGATCCGAGATGCCCCTAAAAGGATAAATCATCGTCCCCAGAGTGACTTTTCCACTTGCTCCAACACCAACTTAATAAAACGAAATCACAGTTAAATATCAGTTAAGATTCTAACACTACTCATATTTGCAACTTGTGAACTTTTCACTCCTGACAATTTATTATATCTTAGGTGAATGTGCTATTTTGAATTTCAACCATGGATCAACGTTTTTGCAAAATTCTATGCTTCACGTTCCACCCGAGAATAATGAGTTTGAAGGCGAGATCATCTCATGTAGCGACTTGCCCGTCTCGGCACATCCCCAACTTGCCTAAGTGACCAGGCCTTTGACACCCCCCAGAGACTAGTATCGGACTCACAGACCTAGGTTTCAAAAACTTTTAGGTTTCCCCTATATACATAAGCTTAAAACTTAAATGAATAGTCAAAAGTTCAAAAAAGCATATTTTAAATTTAACAAAAAGAAATATATTTATTAATACACATTAATAATTAAAACATAACATTGATTGCAGAATGTTAACCCGCTGACCTTTTTAGAAGGCTGCAACATCGGTTGTGAGCCGCAAGAATCAGCAAACTTTTATCAGTCACGATTTTTTATTCTTACTATGGGCTTTCCTTAGAAGGCTGTAACATCGGTTGTGAGCCGGCAAGATACAACAAACTTTTATCAGCCCACAACTTATATTTATTATATTTTTCATTTTTCATCATATATTATTATTATTTTTTTTATGTAGAGAAGACTTCTTTTTGAAAAATTTAAGTATAAATTTAACTAAGACTAAAATTTTTGCTATTAACTACATAAAAATTATTGATTTAAGTTTAATCTCCAAAAATAAGCAAGTATGATTAAGTCCGGTAGTAAGCTTATGGGCGAAATAAAGCACAAATTACAAACATGAGACTCCTTAAGATTTACAAATAATCATTGTTTAGCACCTACTCATAATCAACATCTAATCATTTTTTTCCGTTTCTTCGCGAATTTTCGCGAACGCTTAGCCTAAAAGTTAAGGAACAAGCTAGAGCTCAACACGCTCGATCGGGTCAAAATTTATTCTTATTCTACCAGCAGGAAAGTCAAAATTGTGACAAAACACTTATTTTATTTTTGAAAATTTTTAAAATTTTTCATTTTTTGAAATTCTTGTGGTAAAAACGGGATTACGCAAAAACAACAGTTGCAGGCACAATCAAATCGATAGACCCCCCTCCCATACTAGAATTAAACATTGTCCTCAATGTTTTAAGAAGGGTCTCTACGTAAATCCTAAGCCGTTTATTAAGTATGCTTAAAGATAAACGTTAGTCGATAAGATTAGGATATTGGATTTCCCAAATGAAGCTGAGGATTTGAAGCTCTTGTGATCGAAGGACAAAACCGCGAGCATGAGAGGCTTCAAAAATCCGGGACAATCCTGGACAATCACAAAAACACAAGCAATGAGAAAGGAAAGAGGCACACCTCTTCTAAACAGAAAACACTTATTCATTACTACATAATATAACTACGGATAAGCATGGGGTGCCTCCCACGAAGCGCTTGTTTAGGGTCACTAAGCTTGACCCAATCCCCGAATTCATTTATCCTTGGGGAAGGTTTGGAGAATCTGGGACAACCATTTAAGGTACGTCCCCACATCCCCATCCAAAGTAGTGCTTAATTCGATACCATATCACCTAAAGTTGGCCTGGAATTTGAGATAACTCAATGGTCCATATGGAAAGACTTGTGTAAATGGTGAACGGATCCTAAACCAACGGGATTTTAACTTGCCGCGAGGAACATCTAAATCTAGAGTTAAAGAGTAAGGACTTGATCACGCTGACGTTATAAACGATGTTTTTGATCTTTGAGATCATGGATCACTCTCGAATTCCTCTTTATAGATCAAAGAGTTCTTATAGGCAATGATCAACAAATTTCATTTATGTCCTTGAGTTGAACTTCCGATGATCACCCCGGTTCTCAAGGTCAAAGTTTTGCATTGCTTCAAGGCCTAGTAGCTTTGTGCTCGAGCACGATCCGGGATTAATTGACATGCCTTTCCGTACACGAGCTAGTATGGAGTAAACCGATGGGTGTTTTATAAGCGGTAACGGAAGGCCCAAGTGCATCATCATAGTTTATCCACCAGGATGCAACGGGTTCTCGCCCAGGAGGTCCTTTCAAGAATTCGTTTCAAGCCACGATTGGATACCTCAACTTGCCCACTTGTTTGTGGGTGATACGCGGTGGAGAGACGGTGAGTAACTTCGTATTTAAGCATGACTTTTTGTAAACTAGTCATTTGCAAAAATAGGTTCCGCAATCACTTATGATAGCACGAGGGGCACCGAATCGGGCAAAGAGAGATTTAAGAAATTTGCAAACAACTCGGGCGTCGTTGGTGGGGAGCGCTTTTGCTTCAACCTATTTTGACAAATAGTCGACGGCCACGAGTATGTATTTGTTCCCTCGTGAAGACGGGAACGGCCCCATGAAATCGATGCCCCACACGTCAAAGATTTCGCAAACTTGGATGGAATTTTGAGGCATTTCATCACAACGTTGTGAAATTTCCTCGACCTGACAAGTGTCCACATCGAGTGACCAAGTCATGGGCATCTCGATAAATCGTGGGCCAATAAAATCCTAAGTCAAAAACCTTTTTGGCGGTGTAGTTGGCATTGTAATGTCCCCCGGTGGGTCCACTATAGCAAGCTGTGAGGATTTCAACAGCTTCTTGGCCTGCAACACACCGCCAGATCATTTGATCTGCACATATTTTGAACAAGAAGGGGTCGTCCCAAAAGTAGTGCTTAACATCCTTGAAAAACTTGTTCTTTTGTTGGGACGACATCCCTTTAACAATGAAATTCCCCGCGTGGTAATTTGCATAATCGGCAAACCACGGGGTACTTGAGTCACCACGAGAAGTCACCATATTAAGTGTCTCGAGAGGGAATTTTTCATTTACCTCCTTTGGGTCGAGAACATTTTCATAAGGATTTTCTAATCGGGAAAGATGATCGACCCAGTGAGATCTCGACTCCTTTTGTGTCAATCACTTTGAATGTGAACTCTTGAAGGAGGAGAACCCACCGGAGCAATCTCGCCTTGGAATCTTTTTTAGCAAAGAGATATTTTAGGGCGGAGTGATCCGTATACACTACGCTTTTGTTCAAGATGAGGTAAGATCGGAATTTTTTGAAGGCATACACCACGGCTAACATTTCTTTCTCCGTCGTGGTGTTGAAAATGCGACCTCTTTCATTGTTTTACTAACATAGTGTATAGGCCTAAAGTGTTTTTCAAGACGTTGCCCCAAGACTGCACCTATGGCAAAGTCGCTTGCATCGTACATAAGCTCAAAGGGTAGGTCCCAGTCGGGGGCAAACCTAGATTGGCGCTTCTGGTAAGATTTTTTTTTCTTTTTTTTTTAAAACCCCGTTTTTTTGAAAAGCTTGAATACTTTCATTGGAGAAGAATGAAACGAAGTATTTTTTTTCTCATGAAGATGAGTCATCCGCTCCGAAAATTTTGGAAAATCCTTAATGAACCGTCGGTAGAAACCGGCATGATCGAGAAAACTCCGAACACCCTTAACGGTGGTGGGATGAGGTAACTTAGCAATCACATCGACTTTGGCTTTATCAACCTCAATCCCTTTTATGGAAATCTTATGGCCAAGGATAATGCCTTCTTTAACCATAAAATGACTCTTTTCCCAATTAAGACAAAGATTGGTGTCTTCGCACCTTTGAAGCATCTTGTCTATACGAGAGAGGCAATTTTCGAATGAATTCCCAAAGACCGAAAAATTCGTCCCATGAAGACTTCCATTGTTTTTTCGATCATATCATGAAAGATAGCCATCATTCCACCTTGGAACGTGCCCGTGCATTGCATAAGCCAAAAGGCATGCGCGATAAGACGAACGTTCCCTAAGGACACGTGAATGTTTTCTTTATCATGATCAATGAGGTCAAGTAGGGTAAATTTGAAAAGTAACCTTATAAACCATCAAATTCCGAGAAAACAATAGTACTCTTCCACGCTAATTCTCTAAAAAGCGTTTGATCCATAAAACGTTAGTGGAAAAGTGTCTTTACGGTCCTTCATTAACTTTTGGTCAGTCAATGCATACACGCCAGCATCTCCGTAACCAATCGAGTTAGAATTAACTCGTTTTTCAATCATTTCAATAACGGTAAGCCACTTTTTTTTAAGGTACCAATGTACGTGCTTATCCAGGACTATCCGAGATTGGTAAATTAATCCCGGTGTCAAGAAGTTTTTTTCAACCACCTTTTTGATGACATTATGAATTTTGATTCAACTCGTCTTGGTGTTTGAACAGCACATTTGTAGACCTCTCACATTAGAATGTAGTGAGTACAAAATTCTTGGGTTAATAACCTTATGTCAGAGAGTTTCCAAGCGATGGCTTTGCTTGTGTGACTTCAAAACACCTTTATGAGATCAGCTTTTCTGACACTCAAGTCTTATCAATTATGGAACGGGCAACTTGTTTGTCACCTTCCAAAGAATGCTATTCGAGATGAGGAGGTAAAGTCCTGAGTTCGACTTCGGGAGGTCAACAATTAAAGATTGATCATTCTTAGCTCAAAAACTTTTAAGCTCTTTCCGAATATTTAGGCAAATAATTTAATTGAGTGGGAGAGGTAATGAGGATCATCATTGAGAAATGATTCAAGTAGAAGAATATCCCCCTCCGGATCATAGTAAGAGTCATCAACTTCTGGTGAAGTTGGATCATCTTCAAGAGCGAGGAAAGCATCGACTTCCTCGAGAAGAAAATCACTATCCCCGAAGGAAGTGAGAGTCAGAGAAGAGGTAGAAACGATCGGGTCAAGTAAAGGATAGGATTGCCACTCATACAATCCATCGGAAAAACCATGTATTTCTTGAGAATACTCCTCACAATCCATTTCAATGACGTCGATTCGGTTCACCGTCATATCATCGTAATTAGAGGAGTATCTCGAGGTTTGGTCAAGATTGAATGTTACGGCTTCTTTTCTGACACGAAGAGTTAATTTGCCTTCGTAAACATCAATTAAAGCACGTCCGGTCTTTAAGAAGGATCTCCCGAGAATTAGGGGTAATCGAGGATCGGCATCAAAGTCTACGACTACAAAGTCGGCCGGGAATTTGAACTTTCCTACTTTTACGTAGACATCTTCGGCGATACCGATCGGTTGGGTAATCGAACGATCCGCAAGTTCAAGAGTCATACAAGTAGGAGTGAGCTTCGCAGAGAAAGCATTTCCACACGGATAATGAGCATAGATTTATGCTACACCTAAGATCGGCCAGGCTAAGCATTCATACCATTCGGGAAAATCACACGGTAATAGAAATTTGCTGGGACTCAAGTTTTTCAGGTAACTTAGGAGGAGACCGCCGAGCAATGCTCATTTAAAGGATTTCTAGCCATTTCACTTAATTTTTCTTTGTTTCCGATTAAGGCTTTAAGAGTCGAGGCAAATTTTGGCATAAGAATCAAAGCATCCGCTAAGCTAATTTCAAAACTCATATCTTGAAAGATTTTGTAGAATTTCTCAATTTGGTCGTTAGCTTTTTCATGGCGCATTTCATCATTACGTCTCGAAGGATATGGAATTGTCAGTTTCAAGTTAGGCATCGGAGCACTGACGGGAGTAACAATGGGCTTAGAATTTGGTACTTGAGATTAAACTTGGACAACCGGAGGTTGGACGTCTTTGGTACTTTCGTTATTAGTAGGAAGCACCGTGTCCTTTGTCACCTCGGTTTCACATTCCACTACTTTAGGAGGTGAAGAAGTAGTAGTAGGAATCGTGGGTCCTTGATAAGCAACACCGCATCGGGTGGTAATACCCTTCAAATCTACCTTTGGGTTAGTAATGGTATTACTAGGGAGTGTCCCTGAACCTGAAGTAGAAACGGTATTGGAATTCACAAACTTAGAAAGCATGTCCGTTAAATTAGTCATTTGATTTTGCAAATTTTGGTTTTGGTCTTGCATGTTTCTCATCACCGCATCATTAGCTTTGACATAGCTTTCAAAATCGTTCTTTGTCACACCTTGTGTTTGCGAAGCTGGAGCTTGGTAAGGTTGAGCTTGGTGAACCGGGGGTTGATTAATCGGCGGTCGATAAATTTAGCTTTGGTTGTAATTATTCCCCCGGTTTTGGTTGTAACGGTTTTGGTTATTTCCTTGGTTTTGTTGAACGGGAGGAAAACCGGGAGGTCGAATTTGATTAGCAATCTCGGTAACCGGTATTTCCTTGATTGAAATTAGCTGCGGCTGCTTGGGAAACATACTCTTAAATATTGTCACGATAAACGTTTCCATTGGTGGCGGGACAATTTCGGTAAGAATGAGCACCACCATAAGTAACACAACTTTCCTCGACCGCTTTGACAGGAGTGGGAGCTTGGGTTTGGTTTTTCTTATCGAGAAGTAAGGCTTTCACCATATCTTTAAGTTCGGCAACATCGGGAGAAATACCGGGGGTAGAAGAGCTCGAACTCACTTTTTCAACAACCGGTTTGTTACGTGAATTACGAACTTTGGATTTGCTCTCAATGATTCTTAAGCAATCACGGGGCATTTTATCCAAAAAGTTACCACCCGCGGCGGAATTCAACGAATCTTGATCATTAGTGTTCAAAGCATTATAGAAAGTATCGAGTTGATGTAATTCTGAAAATCCATGATGTGGACATGCCCAAAGAAGATCGTTGAATCGGTCCTATGCCTCATAAAACGTCTCATCAAATCTTTGTTGAAATCTCGTGATTTCATTTCGAAGATTTGTTGTTTTAGAAGGAGGGAAGAATTTGTTGATGAATTTCAAAACAAGATCATCCCATGTGAGAATCGATTGAGGGGGTTCCTTTTCAAGCCAAATCCCGGGTGGGCCGGACCCACAGAGATAATTGGCGAAAAAGCATAGCTTTACCAAGTACTCGGGACGTTCGGAAATTCATGTAGAAGTGATCTTGTTAAATAACGGATGTGAGCATGAGGGTCTTCTTTGTCATGTCCGAAGAATTGTTTATTTTAAACGAGGGTAAGCAATCTGTGCTTAAGCTCAAAGTTGTCCGCGGTGATCTCGGGAACAACGATGGCGTCCTCTAACCCAAGGTGGGTGCTTCGAGCAATTGAGCCATAGTACGATTATCGTCCATCGTAACTACGGGAGGAGCTGTTTTCATAGGTTCCACAAGATTGAATGGTTCAACAAAAGTCGATGGGACTTGTTGTTGTTGATGGTTAGAATTACGAGATTGAGAACGAGTGCGCATGCACTAAAATGTAAAAAGAAAATTTATACTAAATTTTTTTCCTTTTTTTATAAATATTTTTTTGGTTTTTCAACAATGTATTCACTATATATTTTAATAATGGACAATGAGATAAGACACTTAAACCTAATAATCAACAAGCTTCACGGTAGCTCTCTAAAAGAAACAACGAACAAGGAGTTTGTTTTAACTTTAAAGGTGGCCACGCCCCCATACGTAGCAGTGAAACTAAAGGCAAGTTTTTGATCTTTGATTCAGAAACTTATTAATGGATAATACTTCAGTTGAAAGTATTATATGTTGGTGTTCTTTTACCAACTTGGTAATTTTTTTTATTTCTTTTTATGGACAATGTTTTTTTTTGTTTTTTTATTTTATTTTATATTATATATATACTAATAAAAGAAAAATCTTTTTTTTAAGAAAATAAGCAAAATAACTTCACATGGAAGGATCTTCAAACAAAAATTGTCAAACGGCTTCAACAATCGGATACAAACCTCCCCGACAGCGACGTCAAAAACTGATCAAGAATTGATTATACCCTTTGTAAATATAAATATAAATATAAATATAAAATATATAAAATATACTTATAAATATATAATATAAGGGATAAGAATCAAAAATCACAATTATAGTAAACCGGGAGTATGATTCCCGGGTCGTTATCCCCAACATGTATGCAATCTGAAAGTCGAAGAGTTGTTTTGAGAACTCGATGTCTTGTATGGAACAAGATTCTATGATTGGTTATCTAAATCTATAGGAAAATTAAGGCAAAATAACTTAAAAACAATTATGGTTATGACTATTTTTTACTAAAAACGCAAAACGAGAATCCTAAACGGGACCTAAAAACCTAAATTATCAAAATTAAGTTTTAATAATGATTTTTTTTGGTTTTTATAAGTCTTAATGTCTTAAAATGCTAGAACAAGAATACTAGACAAAAAAACGGAAAAGATTTAAGCTTAAATTTCATTAAAAACTTGATAAGGATTTCAGTACCCGTTCTTTTAAAAAATCAAATTTTGACAAATTTTAACCTACGTAAAGCAAATCTAATCTTTCTTAGGTTCTAAATGTGAAAAGAAATTTGTCTAAATTAATTATATTTTTTGACTTTTTTATTATGTTTATGATTTAAAAAATGATTTTACATGAAATTTTATATTTAAAAATACTAAAATATTTTAATAAATTTATGAAATTTTTTTGCAAATGTATCTTGAACATTGTTAGATCTATAAAAAACTAAGTTGGGAAAAAACAGATATCAAATAAGGGCTGTGAAATTAGCCTAAGCGGCTTTATAAGCTTAAAAGGGGAAAACGCTTATAAGTATTTAAATTTTGACAAAGTTAAATCAATAAAGACCCCAGGGCAAAGTGGCAGTGTGTTGTTGTGTATAAACGTTTGGTTGTGGGGCTGTGGTACCAGGGTTCTGAGCCTTGTTTACCCGGGGCTTCCCCTACTCCAAACGTTTTTGTTTTATTTTTTTACTACTTTTTAGAAAAAGCACTAAATAGCAATTTTTACAAAAGCACCTTTTTATAAATCACAAATAAGCACAAAAATAAGCTAAATAAGTGACAGAATAAGCAACACTATACTAAGCCTTAAAAATGACTAACTGTTTGGCTACTTGGGCACAAATAAGCAAACCTAAAAGAGTAATAAGCTAAGACAGGAGCTTAACTACACCTTATAAGCACATTTGAACAAAAATAAGCACTAAATTAAGCTAGGATGACAGAAAACTTAAAAATCTATAAAACTTAATTTTTTTTAACTAAAAGTGCAAATAAGCCTAAATAAGCTTAACCCTAAAGGAAATAAGCTAAATTGAACTTAAACTAAACTAATGAGCAATATTAAACCTAACTTAAGCAAAAGAAATAAGCAGATAAGCTCAGATAAGGGAAATAAGCAAAATGGCTAAAAACAGTTAACAAGACAGCAAAGGGGGCACTTTTGAGCTTAAAAATAAGCTATTAAATAGATCCTTATGGCAAAAAGGCTTATACCTCTGAAAAGCTTATGCAATAAGCTTTAATAATCAACAAAGAGAAAACATTTTGAAACTCAAAAGATTAATTTCTGCTTATAAAAATATGTTGTTTACTTCAATTTTAACTCAAGACTTAACTTTTTATTTTTGAAAATAAACTCTTTTGGGCTTAAAAATAAGTGAGTAAACAGATCCTTATGGATCTGAGACCAACAAACAGATAAAATTTAAACCTCAAAGAACTTATATCAACAGCCAAAAAGTATTTTGAAATACAGAATAAGACAGAATAAGCAGGTGAAAAAGCATTTTCTCAAATTTTTTCAACACTTAGCAATATTTTGACAGATTTGGCAAAAATGCAAACAAACAATGCAGGCTATTAGACTTTTGTTCCTAACCTGTTTTAACACATGCATAAACACAAAAACTTCACAAAATCTCAAAAAGCAAGATCACAATCAAATAAGCAACTAAGAGGAGCTTAAACTTCACAGATTTAAACCACAACTCCTCAAAACCTTAAAAATGAGATTTATTACTTGAAAACTTAAACAAACTAGTTTTTTAGACTAAGTTAAGCTAAACTAAACTGACTCAAGTGTCAAAATGCAATCTTGACCCATTTTGACCCATTAAAGCAGTTAAACCAAACACTCCTTTAAAAACAGATTTGCCAATTTTAACTTGATTCCTTGATTTTTAATGAACAAACTCTTAAGACCAGATCTTTAACCACTTATAACAAACACAATGATCAACTTATAACACTTAAATCAGCAAAAACAACTAAATTAAAGATTATGCAAATTTTAAGCTACTTTAAGAAAGATTTAAAAAAAACTTGCACAACTAATTTTCAAACTATAAGCTAGGTGTTTTTAAGTCTAAATATCATTAATAAGCATAGATATAGAAAATAAGAACAATCAATAAGCACAAATAAGCAGTTCTATAGTAAATAAGCTAAAAATGGATAAAAGAAGACTTACAAAAGTCCAAGCTTTTTCTTATGAATTTCAAGACCCAAAACAACTTATCACATCCTATAGCTTATCCACATAAGCACTAACCCATGGCCATCCAAATACACATGCCTCCAGAAATCTTCTTTATATTTTGGTATTTTTTTAGATTTTTATGATTAAAACAATAAATAAAAGTGATAAAACAGTAATGTAAGGTTTGATTCAAGAAACAAAAAGCTTAGTGAAGCTTTTAGGTGAGATCCATAAGCTGTTTCATAGCTTTTCAAAGCTTAACAGGTTATATAAAATGATCAAACACAGAAACTTAAAACACAAACCTCAAAATTTCATTAAAAATTAAACTTTTACAAAGGAAGGAATACAAATGCTTTAAAAAACTTAAATAAATATTACATTAAAAGAGACTAATAACTTGAAAAAAATGTATTCCTATTAGTGATCACTCTTCTTTTACTGGGTTATAGCCCTCTATTTATAGGCCGGATAAGAAGGACTAGACACTTGGCTTGGTTTTCCTTGTGTGTGAGGAAAAGTTCTTCTATCTTGGCCTTCTTCTCACTTGTGCTTCTTTAATTCCTTCACATACCCTTGATTGTGTCCACGCAATATTCCCCAATGATGCCTTGGATTGCCAACGTGTCAAAGCCTAAAACGTCATCCCTTGCATTCCTTTTAGCTTCTAGAATGTGGGTGTAAGTGGGTTTAACCTCGGGGTAGGTGTAATAGTAAAAATGGAGGTGGGGCGGGAAATTTGGGACGATGTACAGTGTTTTGATTGCAGGGGATGAGTTTGGGGTTATGGCAATTTTACCCCCTGAAGGTTTATAAGTGTGTTGCAAAGACAGTCCTTGTTTCTTTCATATTTGGCCCTTGAAGTGTGGGATGATTTTGCACCGTTAGTCCTTAAAGGACTAACGGGGGTGTTATAAAGGGTAAGGGATAACGGGATTGTTAACAGGGATGTTATAAAGGTTGATGTTGGGCTAGTGTTGGGCCGGGTATGGAAAATAAAGGGTTTTGGGCTTTTATTAAAGTTTAAAGTGTATAAAGTATAAGTGGGTTGTCCTAGGCCTACTAGGTGGGTATGGGTGGGCCCACTTTTGGCAATTTAGGTTTTCGGGTTTGGTTTTTGAGCAACTTCGGGCTCCAGAATAGGAACTTGGACAACCGGAGGTTGGACGTGTGTGGTACTTTCTGAACTTGTAGTTTGCACCTTGTCCTTTGTCGCCTCGGTTTCACGTTCCACTTCCTTCGGGAGAGGAGAAGGAGTAGGTGGAATCGTAGGTCCATCATAAGCAACACCACTTCGGGTGGTAATAGCTTTCACGTCACCTCTCGGGTTAGCTACGGTATTACTAGGAAGTGATCCCGAACCCGAGGGATTTTGCTTTTGCATAGTAAGATTAGTTAACATGTTCATTATTTGATTGTTTTGATTTTCTATCTTATTGTTTCTTGTATCAAGAGAGGATTTGAATTCATTTCGCAATTCCGTCTTCATATTAGTCATTTGAGTTTGCATGGCCCTCAAAGTAGCTTTATTACTTTTCATGTAGTTCGTTAACTCATTCGAAGGTCCAACTTGAGCTTGATAATTCGGAGCTTGAAAATTCGGAGCTTGATAATTGTTGTTTCCTTGATTGAAGTTTTTCCCTCTTCCTTGATTGTTTCCTTGATTTTGATTGTATCGATTGTAGTTTTGATTGTTTTGCACATTCGGAGGAGGAAAACCGGGTGGTCCCATTTGGTTGCTAGCACGATAATTCGGGTCTCCTTGAGGACGGTATCCGTTACCTCCTTGATTGTAGGTTCCCGTGGCTGCATAAGCATTAAAAGTGTTGCTATCGGTAGCAAGACACTCATAGTATGGATGCGGTCCACCACAAGTAACAAAAATATCATCTACAGCTTTCACGGAAGCTTATTGATTAGCCTTGTTCATAAGCACTAATTCCTTAACGAAGTCGTTGAGAGCGGTAATATGTCGTTGTAGTATAGTGGTAAGTATTCCCGCCTGTCACACGGGTGACCCGGGTTCGATCCCCGGCAACGGCGCCAAAAACTTGGTTCGATCAAAATAGTCTATATAAAATATATTATATATCCTAAATATCTCAAATAAGCAATAGTATAGAGAGTATCCCGTTTGATATAAAAATTTCTTTAGGACAAACAATATTTTATCTCCCGGATGTCATATCCCGAAGAAGTGTGAATTTGAAAACCTTATTTTGGTTTGTGATCGAATGTTTGAATAATCAATATTTTGGATTTGGATTCTAAATCTAAAAACGCAAAGTGAAAACACATAAAAGGCACACTAATCTAGAATTACAGGCACAACTAAATTCTAACGACAATTAAACACTTAATGATTAATTAACGACTAACGGGCTAACGGATAAACAAAAATTATCAAAATAAACTCTAAAAACTTAAAATGCAAATTTCTTAATCTAAAATGACTTTAAATAATTTTTAAAAGATAAAAAATATTTTTTTGAATCTTTAATCTAATTAAAATTATTTTCTTAAACTAATAATAGTAAAAATTGAATTAAAATTACTAAACTTAATCCTAAATTTTTAAGAAAAATTATAAAAGTACTAGACACTAACCTTAAGGTTTAAAAGAAAAACGAGTCCATAAGCTCTAATCTATAAGCTGCTAAAAATTAAAATAAGCCAAATAAGCAAACAGCCAAACTTTGTATAAGTATTAATAGGCACAAAGCTATGACAGAAAATACCCAAGGGCGCAGTTGGTTGAGGTGTTGTGTGTGTGAAGAGGAGGTCACAGGTCGAACCATGTGACTTCCTTTGTCGCTTCGGAATCGTGAAGATCCACAATTAAATTCGATAAGGAGCGAGTGCGCAAGCACTAAATAAAAACAAATAAGAAAAAATTAAAATCTAAAAGAAAAATATTTTTTAAACCGATAGTCCAAAATTTCTACAGGTAAAGCTCTGAAGAAAACGCGACAAGAAGCGTATGAGCGGGTAAGCTGAAGCGTTTTTTAAAAACCTTTTCCTTTCGGGTCGCAGTTCTTAGGATCGCGCCCTCCTTATACCTCTCTTATAGTTTGTTAATCTAAAGGTGAGCCGTTTAAACAATTTACAAAATGATTTCTTTTTTTTGGTTTTTTAATTTTTTGGGGTACTTTCAATACTTTAGGAAAAGTATTGTTGGTATTTTGATAATTTCTTAAAAATAAATCTAGAAAAATAAAATATTTTTGTATTTTTTAAAGTTTTTTAAAAGAAAATAACTTCATTGGGAATGGTCTTCAAAACACTAATCTTCAAACTTCAAATCGATATTCGTAACACACCTCCCCGACAGCGGTGCCAAAAACTTGATTCGACCAAAATAGTCTATATAAAATATATTATATATCCTAAATATCTCAAATTAGTAATAGTATAGTGAGTATCCCGTTTGATAAAAATTGCTTGAGGACAAACAATATTTTATCTCCCGGATGTCGTATTCCGACGAAGTGTGAATTGAAAACCCTGTTTTGGTTCGTGATCGCGTGTTTGAATAATCAATATTTTGGATTTGGATTCTAAATCTAAAAACGCAAAGGGGAAAGCATATAAAGGCACGCTAAAATAGAAGTTAAAGCAATTTAAAAACCTAATGACATTTAAAAGTAATTAAACACTAATTAAAACTAAATAAGTTAACTTAATTAACTAAAAATGACAAATTTAAATTCTAAAAACTCAAATTGCAAATTTCTAAGCTAAAATGATAAAATTAATTTTAGAAAAAGAAAAATATTTTTTTTTATTTTTATTATTTTTAAAACTAGTTTTAAAGCTTTTTAAACTAAAAATTCAATTAAAAATATTAAACTAAAACTGAAAATTATAAAAAAAAAATCAGAAAAGTTCTTAAACTAATATAAAAGGTTTAGAAAGAAAAATGGAATTCACAGCTTATTACAATAAGCTGTGAAAATTCAAAGAGCTAAATAAGCTCAAAACTAAAACTGGTATAAAGAATTAATGGAGCAAGGGTCTTATGAAAAACACCACAAGGCACGTTGGTAAAGGTGTTGGTGTGTTGTGTGGGAGGTCACAGGTTCGAGTCCTGTGACTTCCTTTATAGTAAAAACATTTTTTTTTATTTTTCTTTTTGAAAAAGCTAAACTACAAACGAAAATAAGCTACTCTAATAAAAGGACTTTTTGACAAAACTTAAAAATAAGCTAGGAAAAAGCAGTTAAAAGGCAACAGTTTTGGTCTTAAAGCTTTTGAAGTAATAAGCTAAACTGATTGGACTATTAAGGCCTCATTAAGCAATTAGAAACACAAATAAGCTGAAACAGATCAACACCTAAACCTAAAAAGCACTTATGCAAAGAAATAAGGAACCAAAATAAGCTAAAAAAGCACTCAAAAAGACTCAAGACAGGAGACACTACAACATTTTTAAAGGACTTTTACTAAAATTTAAGCTAAGAATTTGATCTAATAAGCACTTGTAAATAGCTAAGAACTAAAAACAGATTAAGTATGAGACTCAAATAACATTTAAAAACCAAAATTAAGCTAATTAGTTTAAGGAATAAGCTAGAAAAGATAATTTGAAATGGCAGACATACACTAGTATTTTTGTCTTTTTGATGATTAAATGACTAAGTTCAGCTTAATTCTAAGACCCAATAAGCAAAATTAAAAGGCAACAAACTTCAAACAGATAAAGATCTTGACTCATTCAGCAAATCTAATCAGGAATTAAGCTTAATTGAACACTAAATAAGCTAAAAATACTACATAAAACAGGTTGAAAACATGACCTATTTATTTGATTTTTTAGCTAAATGACTACTTGCATCCTAAGTTTAAAGACTCCAAAAATACTTTTGACACAATATAAGCTAAAAACAGATTGAGCTTAGACTATAATAAGCTTATTCCAACAAAAACCACCCTAAATTAAGCTATGCTTTGTCCTCAAACTATCTGCACACTTTGGATTTTTAAGAACAAATCATTTTACTTGACTGTTTATGATCCAATTCATTCAAATGGTTTTCCTAAGAACTACTAAGCAAAAACAGATTAATATTGATGCATTTAAAACTCATTTGAATACTTAAACACTGCACTTTATGCACATTTTTATGAATCTAAGCAATAAGCAGTTTAGGCATCTTAAAACTAGCAGATTTGAGCACATGATAAAGCAACTTCAAAATTTAAACAAAACTTAAATCTAGCTTATGAAAACTAGTTTTTAGATCTTATTTGAGCTTATCAAATCTTGTTTGAGAACCCAAAAAACATATTATACCTAATTTGACCCATTTTAGGACCTTATCCCAAACACTCCTTTAAATCTTGAAAAACTAATTTTAAGCTAATACAGACTTTAGAAAGCTATTAATCATGAAAACAAATTAAGGACTAAAGCTAATGAAGATAAATAAGCTAAAAACTTAGGGGAAAAAGCTCTGAATAAGCTAAACTAATAAGCCAGTTTAATTATTTTAAAGGACAGTTTCTATGAAAACCTAAAAACGCTCTCACGCTCGCGCGCGCTCTCGCACGCTCGCGAACTAATCTTATTAAGCTATAAAAGGACAGATTAAGCACCAATAAGCAACAATAAGCACAAAATAAGCAAAGTAATAAGCTAAATGAGAATATAAGCTAAAAATGAATAAAAGAGATCATGTACCTTGATCTTAGCTAAACAGGGATCTAAACAGCTTTTACAAGCTTAGATCTACAAGCTAGCTTAAAAATAAGCTCTAAATAAGCCTTATAAGCCCTTTCATTTCTGGCTTATCTTCCAAGTGGCTTATTCAACTGTTTGAGGTAATTTGAGTGAATGACTTATTCAGTTTAGCTTTTAGAAAACTAAAGTGAATGAAAACTAGCTTATTAGTAATAAAGAGAGCTTAATGAACTTATTAGCTTATATCTAAACAACTTTAAACCATGATTTATTAAGAGTAAAACAGAATTTAAGGCAAAACTTAGAATTTTATTAATATCAAAAGATATTACAAAGCTTAAAAAGGAAATTACATTAAAGAAAAACAAGAAATAAGCTAAAAGCTACTTCAATAAGCTATAGAAAACTACAAATAAGCTAGATGATGATCTCTGTGTGAATGGCCATCTATTTATAGTAGGAAAAGGAAGCTTCTAGGCCAAGGAGCATCTTCAATCCATTTCATCTCAACCCTTGAATCATAACCGCCTTAGATCAATCAATCATAGCCCTTGATTGCCTCCACGTCCTTTCCACCAATAAGAATGTTACGGATTTCCAGCGTGGCTTTGGGTGATGCAAACGTGTCAAAATAAGCTTTCTAGAAGCAAAGGGAGTGTGTGGGTGAATAGATTTTACCTTGTTCGTTGTTGAGGTGAAATAGGAGGGAGATGAGTGCATAGTAAGTTTTACCCGTTCCTTTTATGGTTTAACTTAGACTTGGGATGGGATTGGGCTTAGACTTGTTTTTTTGGGCCAGAAAGGGGTTTAAGGATTAATGGACTTTGGATTTTATTAAAGGCTTGTTATGTAGGCTTAAGGCTTAATAGTTAAATCTTAATTGGCTGACCCGATCCATTAAATGGGTACGAGTTGGTCCATTTAAAGATGTATACGCCTTCGGCTTTGATTTCTTGCACTCTTCCAATATCGTGCTCGGATTTGTCTTTTTTAGCTTCGTTTTTGTCCTTTTTGATATATCTGATACCTGCACAACATAATTCACAAAACACACATATACAATGTATTTTTCATGTATTATTGGTCATTTAAGCTCATTTAAATAAGGTAAATTGATATTTGATTAAACACATATCAGTGAATTTGTAGGTTTAAGTAAAAGCAGTAATGAAATAATTCAAGTAATATTTGAGTAAGAAAAGTAGCGTTTCAAAGTATTATTTCAGAAATCCAAGTAGTGATTCAATAAATCAAGTAATGTTCAGTAGTGGACCACAAGGTTTACGATCAGCCAGCGACAGTATTTCAAGTATAATTCAACATTACCGCATTGAGCTCATGACACCGAACTTTGACAATAACGCATATCATATGCAAATACGGTTGCCCTAGTACTGGGTATTATTGCCTCATACCTACGAATTCTCAATACAAATCATCCGTTGAAAGGGGTGCTTGAAAGGATTCGATTCAGACCCTCGGACGGGGTTGTCACACCCAATAGATCTATTAATTGCACTAGCGTTTACCCCGCGGGTAATTAACGGTTCATGAAATTAAGGACTTTGGCAATAGCGACTCATGCAGATAATTTCATAATCGGGTCAGGCATACCCTTCAAGCACTTGTGTCCCATTTAAAACAAATAATGTCTTCAAAACAATAGATTATCAATGATCTCAAATCATGTAGTAAGCAAATCAAGCTTTAATAAATTTATGAGTAAACAACCATGTATCACTCATGTATCATAAGTCATGTATTAAGAAAGTAAAACTTTAGTAAAAACATTCATGTAACGCTTATGTAGTAGAAATCAATGAGTTTGCTTAGTAAAACGAGCATGTATTCTCACCCTGAAAACAGTTTAAGAAAACCATTAAAAGAGAAAAGGTGAGGCTATGAACTCACCGTGAATAAAAGTAGTGCCAATCAAGAAAGCACGAAAAGATGGAACATCGAAAATCACCCGCGACCTATTCATAATAAAGATATGCTATTAATATTTGGGCCATATAAAATATGCAACTTGTCGTAATTATAATATATATTTATCAAACTTAAGCTTAGGTAAGTTTTTAACTAATTCCTTAGAGGCCAGCGATTGAATGAGTCGCATATTTGCGTGTCCTAATCTCCTATGCCACAAGGTGGAATTTTCATCAATCGTAGTTAGACAAAATTGATCCTTAGGCTTATTTCCTAATTTCATCACATATAACCCTTCTTCCTAATAACCTTACCTATGATTTTACCGTCTTTAGTGATTTCACTATCATGGTTCCAGACAAAGTACTCTACACTTATTGTCTCATATTGTCCTATACTTAGCAAATTAAAAAATAAAAAATCCTAAGTTATCAACAATTTCTCCCATTTCTATTTTGAGATAGTCAAATGAGAAATCGTACCTTTGGCTGCCCAATGATGATACCGATCCGCGAAATTACTACCATAAATGACATTACCGCTTCCATTGTATCCTTGTAGTGGAGAAAGCTTTGGTTTGCCCGTCATATGTTTAGAGCATCCGCTATCCTTGATCCATTCGTCGGGCTCCAAGTCGACTCCAAGGCATATCTATTTATATAAGACAATAACTTAAATATTTGGTCCCCAATATCTCATGGGTCCAAAGTTGTTAGTGCCAAACATCCCTTGCAATTGGTTGGGATGTGATCATGGAAGACACATTTCCCATGGTATGTAACTTTGACGTGGAAAGTTGTTCCAACTTACGGGAAAGCCATGAGGTTGGTTTTGTCGACCAATGTGTCTTTTTGGTTGCGGTGTTTTAGGACGAGAATCATTATTATTGACTCTTCTAGGAGGTGGAGTTTTTGATCTAAAATTGGGTTTAGAAAATCCGACTTCGGGTTTTGACAATGGCTTATAAAATTGTTTAACTTCGTTGTCACTGGCAACGGGAACTTTGGCCTTATTTACAATTATGTGTTTTGGTCTAGGACCCAAAATGGATTTTTGAAAAGACACAGTTTTCTCAGATCCAAGCGTTGCTGGTGGCGGTCCCATATTTATTTTGGGGGCCGCCTGGTCACTTAGGGGGCCGCCCATATTATGGGACCTCTAACAGAAATAGACGCCTTTTCTGAGCTTTCACAAATTTTATGTCCTTATTCCACTAGATATGCCTTCAAATGAAATTAACCCTAAACCTAATTTATCACCGGAGGTTTTTTGAATCACTTAACATTTCATTTAAGCAATGTGTACTCGTTTTGAAATTTTGTTTCATCTAGTAGAATTCATCTTTGGTTTTATCATTCTCAATTTTAAGTACATGACACTTTTGCACAATTCGAGATCCAACTCCCTTGTTTTTCTCGAGTGTGGGACAATTTAATCTTTAATTCTCTAAGCTCATTTTCATAGACTATTTATAGTAGCTTTTTAATTTTTGTTTTTAAAGTTATATCTTAAGACTCATTTGCATAACATTATCATATTCGTGTCTCAGCTAAATCATCAATTGATGAGTTTTCATCACTAAAGTAAGATAATTCGGAGCATACCTCACTTGATGCGTGAGCTACAAGACACGTTTCATCTTTGACCTTTTCATCATCTTCTTCACCGCTATCGCTCCAAGAACCTCCGACAAAAGCTCTTTGGTTCTTATCTTTCGGTGGTTTTGGATATTCTCCAATAAGATGATTTGGCTCGGCCACATCTAAAGCCTATTCTCACATAAGATGACTTCTTTGGAACGCTCTTGTTTGTCGTTCCAAGTTGTCTCACGAACTACCTCTCTTTTAAAGAACTTCTTCTGAATGTCTCTTACCAGCCATGGCGTACTCATTCGTCTCACGACCGGAATCGAACTAGCATCTTCATCACTAAGATGTCTTTCTTAGCCTTTAAAGCCATAGATTTTCTTTCAACTTTTGCGTTACTTATGTCAGAATATTTCTTGATGATCATTTCGTGAACTTTAAGGTTCCTGATTAATTCATCAAGAGATAGTGACGTTAAGTCTTTCGACTCTTCAATCGTCGTGACCTTTGCTCTCCATTTAGGATGTAGAGCTCTAAGAAACTTTCTTACGTAGTTCTTACAAGAAGTAGACCTTCATCAAAAGCTTTATGACTAGTAATAATAGTATTAAATCTAGCAAAAAACACTATCTAATAGATTCGTCTCGGAAATGACGAATTGTTCATATTGTTGAACCAAAAAGGTCAACTTATTAATCCTTCGACTTTGCTATTACATTGATGGTATAACAAAGTTTTCCAAATTTCTTTTGCCGTGTTACACATGTAACAATTCCTTTCATATTCTTTACTTGGCAAAGGGCATTGTCAATAACCATGTTTTGCTTTATTATTTTCGCAAGACTCTTTTTGAAGATCATCGGTTGTTTTTAAAAGGGATAACCTCATCTGAAAAAAATTGAGGTTTCCGTATGTTGTATAAAGGATGAAATCACCATTGGTAATAACATGCCAAAGATCTAGATTTTTTGATTTAACATATGTCTCGAATCTATTTTTCCAATAAATAAAACTATCGCTTTCAAAGATTGGTGGTGCCTTTGCATATATTGCCCTTCAAAATATTTGGCGGAATCCATAAAATCGATCAAGCTTTAAAATACAATAAATTTAAAAATCTAGAGTGACCTTGCACTGAAACCATTGTGGAAACTAGAAGGAGGGTTGAATAGTTTACACGTTTGTTTACCGTTTAAAAGTTTACTTTCAAAAAAGTATAAATCCGAGTTAATATGTTTCTATTAAATCACAATTATGAACAAGGCAATAAAATACTAATGAAAACTAAATAACAACAATAATAATGTAAAGAGATAAGGAGAGAAACAACCAAACCAAGACACATAGATTTTATAGTGGTTCGGCTACGAAACACCTCTTCTCCCTACTCCACTCCCCGAGTATCCAACTCGAGATTTCACTATGTCAACAAGCTCCATTTAGGCGGAGAAAACCGTTTACACGTCGCTTACGTTATTTTTCGACACTAAGCTAAATGTCGAGTCCTAATCTTAGCTAGAACTAATGTACCACTTCACAAGATATACACACTCACAAGATCTACACTATCGGATCTACATAATATCCAAATTAGACAAATACACAAGATAAATACAATAGAGTTTTGGTACTTAGAAGAAAGGAGGATAGATCACTAATTAACACTTCGTTTCTTGACGAATACGAGTGTTCTTCTCTTGCACTTGAATGAGAGAGAAGAGATAAGATGAAGGATAATCACTTAAAACAAGATCTAAGTATGTTAGTGATCAAATTTTTAGTGAGGAGAAAGAATGTTTAGAGAGAGAAATAAAAGACTGAAAACAATTCATAGCAAAGAGGAATGATTTTTCTGGCTATAGGGAATTGGAGCAGTATTTAATAGGCAGGGGGGGGGGGGGGGGGGACGGGGAATACCCAACGGCTTTCCTGAGGCGTCCCGGCAGTCCCTTATATATACAGGGGGCCGGCCGCTAGACTCCCACTCTCTTTTTGTCTTTTTTGTGGGTAAGTTGTATCTGGTGTAGAAGCTTTTCCGTTTTTGGGGGAAAATTGAATTGGTCTTTTAACTACCTAGACAACGGTAGCGAGCCGTCAGGAATCGGTAGCCTATTTTCCCACAACACTGACAAAACCTCGACGTGTATCTTACTTTCACCAGAAGGAATCTCTGCGAAGTGATTTAAACTAAGAATTGCAAAAACCAAAGTAACTTTATTTATTCGACAATTATAATTTTTATTAAGCTGTTGGGAGCAAAAAGCCACAATTAACTTCTATGAGCTCTAAAAATATCCAACTACTATACGTTTAGCATCTAACTTATATTCAACTCTATCATTTCTCGTTCTTCGCAAATTTAAAATCTTTAATAAAAATATCCGCGAAAGCTTAGTCTAATAAAAACAAGCTTTGCATATTTAAAGTCTATTATGGAAACTTGCAAACTCTTGGCTTTTTCAAGCTAGAATTCGCGTTTTAAAGATTCTTGTATAAAAGACTAGCAAAAGCTTAAATTTATATAAGTTAAGGGGCAAGCTAGAGCGCAACATGCTTGATCAAGTCAAAATTTATTCTCAAAAAGACAAAACTACGTGTCAAAATACTTATTCTATTTTTGATTTTTTTTAATTTTGGCCTAAAACCACATATTTTTGGTGGTAAAACGGGGTTACGTGAAGACAAGACAAATGCAAGTAAGATTAAATCGAAAGATCCCCCCATACTAGAACTAAACATTGTCCTCAATGTTTAAAAGGGTCTCTACGTAAATCTAAAGCCGTTTATTAATTATGCTAATAGATAAACGTTAATCAATAAGATCTAGGATATCGGATTCCCATAAATAAGCATACGAAGGATTGAAGATTGAATGAACGATGGTCAAAACCACGAGCACGGGAGTCTTTATACTCCGGGCAATCCTGGACATAAAACACAAACCACAAAACACGAGAAAAGAAGAGGCGAGCCTCCTCACATCACACATATTCATAAATATTACACTAATATACTAATACTAGGGATAAGCATGGGTTGCCACCCACGAAGCGCTTGTTTTTATTAACCGAGTTACGAGCCTGACTCGACCCCGAATTTAGTGGTCCATGGGGAAAGTTTGGAGATCCGGGATAACCATCGGTGGTATGTCCCTTCCAAAATAATGTTTAAGTCTATGACCGTTCACCTTGAAGTTTGGTCTGTCGGTTTGAGATAACTCGATGGTTCCATAAGGGAAAACTTGAGCAACGATGAATGGTCCGGTCCAACGGGTTTTGAGCTTGCCCGAGAAAATCTTCAATCGAGAATTGAAGAGAAGAACTCGATCACCAATGTTGAAAACGCGGTTCTTAATTTTGGAGTCATGAATCTTCTTCGTTTTCTCTTTGTAGATTAAAGAATTCTCGTAGGCTTGATCCCGGAGTTCATTTAATTCATTCATTTGAACTTTTCGGTGATCACCCGCGATCTTAAGGTCAAAATTACAATGCTTTAAGGCCCAATAGGCCTTGTGTTCAAGTTCAATAGGGAGATGACAAGCCTTTCCATACACAAGCTTATTAAGGATTGCACCCGATGGGTGTCTTGAATGCGGTACGGAAGGCCCATAGTGCATCATCTAACTTATTGGTCCATGAAGTTTGATTTTCGCCTACAGTCATTTCTAAAATACGTTTCAAACCCCGATTTGAAACCTCTACTTGTCCACTTGTTTGTGGATGATACGTGGTAGAAAGACGGTGGGTAACTGCATACTTAAGCATGACCTTTGCAAATTGGTCATTGCAAAAATGGGTACCGCGATCACTAATTATAGCACGAGGAGTTCCAAATCGGGTAAAAAGAGATTTCAAGAATTTAACAACGACTCGGGCATCAATAGTGGGGACCCGCATTTGCTTCAACCTCATAGATAAGTAGTCAACGGCCACAAAATTGTTACTTGTTCCCTCGAGAAGACGGGAATGGTCCCATAAAGTCGATGCCCCACACGTCAAAGATCTTGCATACTTGAATTGCATTTTGAGCATTTCATCTTTTTGCGAGATTTTGCCTTGACGTTGACATGAGTCACATGACTTCACCATGTCGTGGGCATCGCGGTAAATAGTCGGCCAATAGAAACCGGAATCAAAGACTTTCTTAGCGGTGTAGTTCGCACCATGATGTCCCGGTGGGTCAATTATGGCAAGCCGTGAAATCTCAAACGACTTCTTGGTCCCCCGTGAACACATCGTCTAAACACTTGATCCGCACAAAATCGAAATAAGTAGGGTCGCCCCAAAAATAGATGCTAACATCCTTAAAAGAATTTTGATTAGCACAAATACTAAACAAGTAGGGGTTGTCCCAAAAATAATGCTTTACATCCTTAAAGAATTTTTTTTCTTTTGTTGGGACGACATCCCTTTCACTACAAAATTTCCCACATGGTAATTTGCAATGTCGGCAAACCATGAGGTACTAGAATCACCATGAAAAGATATCATTCCAAGGGTAAGTGGTCAGCCGCGAGATTCTCCGCTCCTTTTTTATCACGAATAATGACATCAAATTCTTGGAGTAGGAGAATCCACCGGAGCAATCTTGGCTTAGCATCTTGCTTAGCAAGAAGATATTTAAGAGCCGAGTGGTCCGTATACACTATGGTTTTCGATGAGACTAAATAGGACTGGAATTTCTCGAAAGCATACACCACGGCTAATAATTCTTTCTTCGTAGTAGTATAATGAGCTTGAGGTCATAGTCTTGCTCGCATAGTGTATAGGCTGAAAATGTTTGGTCTTACGTTGCCCCAGGACTGCACCTACCGCAAAATCACTAGCATCGCACATAATTTCAAATGGTAGGTCCCAATCGGGGGCAACTAAAATCGGAGCTTTTGTTAATTTCTTCTTAAGAATTTCAAAAGCTTCAATACATTCTTTCGAGAAGATAAACGAGGTGTCTTTTTCTAGAAGATGGGTCATCGGCCGGGCAATTTTAGAGAAATCTTGAATAAATCGACGATAGAACCCGGTGTGACCTAAAAAACTTCGAACACCTTTGAAGGAAGTTGGATGAGGTAGATTTGTTATTACATCGACTTTAGCTCTATCTACTTCAATACCATTTTTAGAGATCTTATGGCCGAGGACAATGCCCTCTTTGACCATGAAATGGCACTTATCCTAATTTAGAACTAAGTACACCCCAATATAGAACTAAGTTGGTGCTTTGCACCATTTTTCATTTTGTCTAAATGGGAAAGGCAATGAAGAGAAATACTCCCCGAAGACCCGAGAAATCACCATGAAGACCCCATCGTTTCCGCTCGATCATAACGTGGAAAATGGCCTACAATGGCACCTTTGGAATGTGCCCGAAGCATTACATAAGCCGAAAGGCATACGTCGGTAGGCAAACGTCCCATAAGGGCAAGTGAAAGTGGTCTTCTCTTGGTCTTGCGGGTCAATTGGGATTTGAAAATATCTGGAAAATCGTCTAAAAAGCAATAGTATTCGTTCCCTGCTAAACGTTCTAGCATTTGGTCCATGAAAGGCAACGGGAAATGATCTTTACGAGTAGCATCATTAAGCTTTCAGTAATCAATACAAACGTGCCATCCCGTAACTAACCTAGTAGGTATTAACTCATTATCTTTGTTTTCAACTACAGTCATGCCACCCTTTTTAGGCACATAATGAACGGGACTCACCCACGGACTATCGGATATAGGGTAAATCAATCCGGCATCAAGGAGTTTGATAACTTCCTTTTTGATAACCTCATGAATTTTCGGATTCACCCTTCTTTGATGTTGAACCGCCGGTTTGAAATCATCCTCCATTAAGATCTTGTGAGTACAAAAACGAGGGTCTATGCCTGGTATGTGTGTAATTACACATACCTTTTACCTTTAAAAACGAGCTAAAATAACCAAAAACGGACTTAAAATGCCAAATATACGCTTGTTTTGCTAATTGTATTGTGCAGGAACGGATATTTAAGAAAAAGACGAAAAACAAAGCCAAAACGACAAAACCGGACTCGGAATGGAAAAGCAGAAAAAGACAAAGTCAAAATCCAAGCCCAAGCCAGAAAAAGTCAACAGAAAGTCAACCCAAGTCAACCCCGAAGCCAAAAGTCAAGAAATATAAGTTTAGGGACTAAAATTGTAAATCCCTAAACTTATATTTATAAGAGAAAAAAGAAGAAAAAGAAAAGAAGGGTGCAAACTGCCAATATGGCAAAGATATACTCCAAGGGGCAAAGCTGCCAACTCCCCTAACTTATAACACACAAGGACGTGTGATGCAATCCCATTTATAACTCTTGGGGACTTAAACTGCCAAATCCCCAAACCTTTAACACACAAGGACCAACACTGCCAACACCACATACACCATGGAGGACCAATGTTGCCATTTCTACAAACCCACACCCTGTCACCATAAAACCCTTTTATAACACCCCTTTTTCCCGCCCAAGCACAAAACCCCATTTTTCCACTGTTCATCTCTCCCACCTTTACCCTGCAACTCTCGAAAAACACCAAGGATAAAACCCTCACTCTCACTCCACTAAACCCCTAGTCCTATTTGGCAATCCCACAAATCAATCCAACGGTGGGTATAAGTTCAAGAAAGCACAAGGGACTTCAACGGCCAAGATTGAAGCTGTGAACCTCTCACAACACAAACACAAGAAGACTGGACATCTATAAAAGAAGAAGAAGACAGAGAAGTTAGTAGTTAAAGTTTTAGAGTTTAGTTAAATTTTTGTAATTTTTCTCTTTTAAAATTTGCATTTACTGTTCATCGAATTAAGCTTCTTAAATTCTTCAAATTAGTTGTAATCTCTGTTTCTTCACTTGTACTCTTTGTTTTTAAAGCAATAAACCAGTTCAGTTGTGTTTTGTTTTCAAATTCTCATATTTTAAGCTGTTTTTTTTACAATAAGCTTGTGATAAGCTCATTATAGCTTATTATGTTTTCTTAAGTTCTCAAGTTGTCCAAATGTTATGAGAATCTTTTAAATACTGTTTTAGTCTATCAGTGTTAAAGTGTGTTCATTTGAATTCAAGTTTGGAAGCTATTTGGAGTAATAAGCTCTTAAAAGCTTATTGAGCTTAAAGCTTCTTGGTTTAGAGGCAAGGTGCCAATAGGGTTTATGATTTAAGGTCACTCATTCAGAAAGAGTGACCTAGTTAAGAGACTCCAAATTCACAGGTTTTCTTTTCTATATTTCAATTTTTAACATTCATTTAGCTTATTTCTTTTAGCTTATTTCTTTGCTTTCCTTGTACTCAATTCTGTTTAAAATTTGCTTAGATAAGTTTAGAGTTTCAAATGCTTTAAGTAATGGTAGCTAGGATTCATTTAGTTTTCATAATTTTCAATTCTGTCATATTAAGTAGGAAATAGCTAGCTGAGAAAGTGCTTATTTTTGAAACATAAGCTAGGCATTTTAGAGTTAAAATAGCTTAAATAGGATAGTTTTAGACTGAGTAGATATAAGGATTTTACAGTTTTAGTGTTAAAATAGATTTTAAGTGTACTTAAGTTTGGATAGCTTTAGTAAAGTGGTGTTTGGGACAGACTGATTTTGACCTTTAAAGTCAACAAGAGTTTGTTTAAACACTTTGCATAGTTGAGTTTAACAAATTTATGAAGTTTTACACAGGTTTTGAGAATTAGTTTGTAAAAATTCCAAGTTTTGAGCTTAATAAGTTTGTGCTAGCACCAGGGCAATTTAGAGTGTTTAGTTTTTTTAGATTTAAGAGGTTTTAAGCATTCTAGTGCTCAATTTAGGATATAGTAGGCTTAGATACAAGTAGTGAGTTAGTACATGAGATTTAAGTTTAGAATTTAGCCTGCAAGTAGTATTTGGTCAAATACATCAGCAACAACAGTTAACACTGTTGTTGCTCATTCATTTTCTAGTGGCTTTTAAATGTTTAAAATTAGGAGTTAGAGATTGGAATTAAGAATTTTATTAGTACTCCATTAGGTTTACAAAATTAATCTCTTAATTTTCATTTTAAGCATCTTAGACTAGCTTAATTTTTCTTACAAAAGTGGTATGGCAAGCAGTTTGAGTTCCAGCTTATTTTCTTTTTGAATTCTTATTTCTAGTTGTCATTTCAAATTTCCTTTTATCTAGGTTTGCTTAATAACCATAGCATAGCTTATTCCCAAAAATTTAGCTTCTAAGGTTTAGAAATAAGTGTTTTAGCTTATTAGATTTAGCTTAATCTCAGTTAAGCCTGAACTTTGTACTTTTCAATAGCAAATTCCTTGTTATTTTTGTTAACTAGCAGCTTATCTCTTTTTGGATATCCTTAGTACACATCTTAGACTCCATATAGCTCCTTTTGTTTTTCACTTTCATTTAGAAATAAGCTAGAGATAAGCCAAAACTTAAAAAGTTAGGAAAACTCCTTGTTTCTGTGAACAGATTTAAAATGCTTATTTTCTAGCTTATTCTGTTGATAAAATTAGCAAGTGCTTTTGTTAAAGTTGTAGTCTATAAGCTCCTTAACAACTTTGTAGTTTTAAGTTTTTGCTTATTTTCACTTTTTAATAAGCCAAGTCGTAGGGTTTGTTTTGTACTTTTCTAATAGTATAGGGGTACCCGTTTTCATTGTAGTGTAAATTTCCAACAGTTTTCCCGCCTACCCTTTACTTTCCTTTATTACACCTTCTACCCTGTCTTTTTAGAATAAATAAAATAGTTTTAAAATTTTTAATTTTAGTTTTATAAAATTAGGGTTAGTTTTTAATTGATAAAATTAGGACTCAATTAGTTTATAAAAATTGGGGCTTTTTGTTCCATTTGATTTCTGCACCTTTTAAGTAGTTAAAATTCATTTTTCCTTATTTTTCCAATTAAGCTTGTATTTTCTAGGAATTTAAATAGGATTTAAGTAATAACTTTTTCTTAGAAAAATCATATAAAATAGAAAAATAGTTGAAAATTTTTAATTCTTTTTGTGAAAATTTTCTTTTTAAATCTAGTATTTTTGAAAAATAAAAATAGAATTTTAGTGTTAAATTTTAGAAAAAGTTTATTTTTAGTTAATTCATTTTTCTTTAAAAATTCATAAAAAAAATTCAAAAATAGTTAAAAAATTTTAATTCTTTTTCCTAAAATTTTCTTTTTAAATTTGTGATTTTTAGGAATAAAATTTGTTAAAATTAGTGCTCTAGATTTTAAATTTCAGTTTTAGCTCACGTTTTTTAATTCACGTTTGTTAATTTTTCGTAAAAGTTAAACGTTTTTAATTGTTTAAATAGTTTAATTGTGTTATTGTATTCGTAGTGTAATTCAAAATTCAAAAATCCTTTACTCAAATCTTCCGACTGTATCGATTCTCCAGTCCAGCCTCGTTGGGGATAAACGACCCGGGAACATTCTATACTACTTCTCGGTATTATTGATCTTGTTGATTTTTAGACTTATATATATTTTATATTTTATTATATATTATATATTTAGTGTAAAATTCACCGATCAATTTTTGGCGCCGTTGCCGGGGAGGCTGTAAAAACGATTATCGTTACGTCAATCAATTTGTGTTTGAAGCTGTGAATATTTTTATATAAAAAAAAGTACAAAAATATTTTCATTTTCTTTTAGTATAATTATCATTTAAAAAATAAAAAAAAAAAAAAAAAAAAAACATTGTCCATAAAAAGAAATAAAATTCACAAATTGGTAAAAATACCAAAATATAATATTCTCAACAGAGGTATTATCATAATAACTTCCGGTGAACTTGTTGGTTCCCAACTCGAACAAAAGATTTAAAACTTGCCTTTGTGTCACTTGTGAAATACGGCTCACCTTTAATTGATAAACAAACATAATTAGGGGTATAAGGAGGGTTGTTCTGAGAGAACTACGCCAAAGGATAAGGTTTTTAATAGCTTCGCGCTTTCCCTTCTCCTCGCTCCTTTGGGCCGTTTGTCTTTTACAAGAGCTACTGTGAGAACGAGTTTGACTATTTGGTTTAATGTCCCTTATCTCATTTTGTCCGTTAAAATAAATTGTGAATTAATGGAAAAACCAAAAATAATCTTCTTTTTCTTCGTATCATTTAATTCTTTTCTTATCCATCTTAATGTTTAATTCTTCTGACGTCATTCGATACGTTGAATCCGCGCTTTACGCGATTAAAGAATGCTCGACTTGTGGAGTTTTGTACACTGCAGACTTTTGTTGTTCAAAAAAGGGTCTTGAAGACAAGATTCTTGTTCCTAAACCCCCTCGAAATTGTGCAAGGTGTGCAAGGTGTGGAACCCCGGTTGATGGTCCGTATTGTCATGGATGTTTTCTTTTACGAAAGAAATTTAAGGAAGATTTGTTTACATATTGTGTGGAAAATGAATTTTTCGAAGACCTTCAAGATACTTCCGAGTCATCCGATGACAATACCAACGTTGTTAATGCTCCTCAAGAGCCAATCGTTGTCAATCAGGACCCCGGTGAAAATTCCTCACCAAGTCCTCCACACATTGACCACTGTTGTCACGAGTGCGGTGATTCGTTAGATGGAATCTTTTGTCGACAATGCACTTGTAAGTCTTGTGGGAAAGGTGCTCATTACGGTTATAATTGCCCTCCGAGAGTTCCGATTATCTCTAATCCGGAACCATGCAAAAATCAAACCATTGATGAGCCCCTACAAAACTTACAAAGTTTACAACAACAATGTCTTCTTGGTACATGCCTAAAATGTGGTTGTAATGAATACAATGGAGTTTGTTTTTATTGTACGATTGGAAATGGAACACCAAGCAATTTTTCAACTCCGTACTCTTCTAACGATTCTCCAAGTGTTGCAAACCATCCTCCACAACCACAATACGTACCATACTCTTGTGAGTTATGTGGGAACGATTCTCACTACGGTTACGATTGTCCACCTCAAGTCCCGTTTGTCTACAATCAGGACCTGTGTTTCAATCAAAACTTTGATTATTTTCCACAAACTTCACCGAGTTTTCCACAACAATATCCTTGTTGTGAAAATTGCGGGGGACCTCATGAAACTTACCAATGTCAACCAATGAATGAAGACTATTATCATGAGCAAAATTCTTGCTATGATTCAAATTCTTTTGGTTTTGACCAAGTTCAACCCCCGCAATATACCGTCAATCATCCAATCTTCAATTCCCAAAACGAGCTTCTTAATTCCCGAAATGAGCTTCTCAATTCTAGTAATAAGCTTATGGAACAAATGACAACCTTATGTGATTTGGTTGGTCAAGCCATACAAAAGAAGGAAGAAGAAAAGCGAATTGCGGAAGAGCAAGCGGCTAAAGATCGATATTGGAAGATTCCCATTTGCTACGATGATGACGAAGACGATACCATTGCAATCACACCCGTTTTACCAATCGAGGAACCCGATAACTCTCTAAGTATGGGGGACGAGCATCTTGACACTATTCCAGCAACGGAATCGGACGAAGTAATAAAGTCTAGTGTTGAGGACCTTGTCCCAATCCCAAGTGAGTCCGAGGGTATTCCCGACAAAATGTGTGATGTGCCTCTTTGTGAAAATACCACCCCTCTTAATGCTCTCAATGAATTCTGAGTGTTGACATGATAATTACTTTCAAGTGCTGACGATTCTCACACGGTGAGGATATCATTTATGTCGATGCATCATCTCCCGTAATGTTGAATCGTCCAGCTTAGAGGTGGTTGAGATTGTTATCCCGGAAGTTGAAGGGATTGACGATGATATTCTTCTAACAATCAAAGACGATATCCTTTGTGAAAAATTATTGAATGTCAATCTTCTTATTGCTAAGATCGATGCATTAAAAGATAATCCCACTCCATCCTTTCCGAAGTTGTGATCAAGTCTACTCCACATTTCCTAATCTTTCTTTGGAGGAGACTAACACCTTTGATAATTCTATTCCCCAAAATCGAAACTATTCGCTTTAATCTAGAAGATGATTTAGTCGTGGCAGTCCCACTACCTTCTGATTTTATCTCTCAGGATTATAAAGCTTCTACTTGATACCATCATTTAAAGAGAGAGTAGTGGCAGTACCATTACTCATAGTTGAGTTTTTCTCAATAAGATTCGGTTTAACATTGATTCTTTCGAACGATCACTTTCCTCCTGCCGATAGGATGCACCTTTATCAGAGGAGATATGCCGCCGATGAACTCACTCACATCCAGTCTCTCCCGAAATCTGAATGTTTTCAAATTTAAGATTGATCCCGATCCAGGAGAGTTGGATGTCTATTGACCTCGATTTCGTAAGATGTGTCATACGATGAATGTGAGTAAAATGCGTACCAATAAGCGGATGACCAATCCTTCTCTCTTCGCGTATTTTGTATGGATCTTTCTTTCTTTTCTCACGTATCCGTTGCCCTCCATATCTTCTCTCCTCCAAGAATGAAGATACCATTTTTGATCCCGGCATCTCAATTTATCATTCTTTTATGCCGGATGTATCTCATCGGAGTGGAACTTTCATGAAATTCAATGTTTATCCAAACCACTTGAATGAAGTCCCGATGATGATTTTACCATCTTCCACTTGCTTCCCCCTTGGACCAAATGAATCGGGTCGAGTACAGCTAGTGACTCGGTTTTAACAAAACAAGAGCGCTCGTGGGAGGCACCCAAGTATATTAAACAACATAGCTTATCAGTAGTAGTAATAAATAAGTTTTTTTTGTGAGAGGCTTACATTTTCCATTACCCGAGTTTTTGTTCCATGTTTTGTGTGCTTATGTCGTGTTGAATGTCCAGGAATTTCCCGGATTGTGAGAGACTCTCTGTGCTCGCAGTATCCACATGAATTTTCATCATCCTCAGCTTCATTTTGGTGAATCCGATATCCAATCATAATCGACTACGTTTTATCTTTTGGCACACTTCATAAAACGCCTTATGATTTGCGTAGCAACCCCTTGAAACATCAAGCGGGACGATGTTTCATTTCTAAGTATTGGGGGGGGTGATCTCGATTTGATGTTTGCCTGCAGTCTTTTATCACCGCAATCCCATTTTTAACCACCAAATTTTGCAAAACCAAAAAAAAAAATTAAAAAAATTTTCAAAAATAAAATAAGTTGTTTTGTCACAGTTTTGACTTTCTAATGGGTATAATGAGAATAATTTTTGACTCGATCGGAGCGAGTTGAGCCCTAGCTCGTTTCTCTCAACTTATACGCTATGTAGGCTAATCTTTCACGAATTCGATGCTTCGAAATTTTAATAGGTGAAGAACAAGAAGTGAATAGAGTTAAATAAAAGTTTATGTGCTGTGCAAGATTCTACTAAAACTTCTATGAGTAACTTTGTGCTTTTTTCTCCCATTAGCTTCAATCCACCTAATCATACGTGCTCATTCAATTCAACTAATGGCCCCAATGTTTTCAAAAAAGCTTCAAATCTGTAACTGATTCTTTAAAAAGCGAGATTTTTTATGTCATAATAATTTGAAAGTTAAAATGCCAAAAGAAGCATGAATGAATATGAATGCAAAAAATGCGTGAAATATTGGAAAATTTGCCAATGTCGCATACATTTGATTATATGGAACAAGAAAAAGAGTTTCGAGAGATATCCCACTCCGCTAACCCTAGTTGGGGGTTTCAAACTAAGACATTTTTGCGTCCTAAGGATTTGGTGTGATTGTGATGTCTCACTAGGAACGAGGTCTAGGTGAGGGTTCCAACTAAAAGACACTTAACCTTAGGCCAATTAGGAACGAAGGTGTTGGTTTTGTGATTTCCTATTACCCTAAGCAACGGTGTGGTTTTCAACCGAACACCGTCGTTGGTTGTGATATCCTACTAGGGAGCGAGGCCTAGGTAGGTGTTCAAACTAAGCAACGCATTCCTAGCTTTAAGAACTTATGATATTAATGATGAAGATGTTGCAAAAAGTTCTACAGTTAAAATCTCGTTCTTTAAAATCAAGTTACAAGGTCCTAATAAGTTGTTGCTTTGAGTCATGATTCATCTTGAATCACGACTATGGAAATAAGTTGATCTATGGTTGAGTTGAAATGAGTACACACATTTAAATCATATATTCATGTTGGGAGTTAAAAGTTCACAAGTCATAAGTATGAGTGCTTAGCATTTAGACTTATATTGACAAATGATCTTGTTTAATTGCTTGGTTTGGAACTAGTGAAAAATCGGGGACGATGAATTTATCCGTCAGGACATCCGTAGATTATTCTATGGGCGTTTCTCATTCTATGATCCCAATGTTGATATAATAAAGGAAGTCAAACAGGAAGTCGAGAAAAGAAAAAGGAAAATCCAAAAATATTAGGGATAGTTAGTGTATAGATAAAAAATGGTGAAAACGGGACTTGTCGAAGCTTTTGATTCTTTAGTTCCCCTTGACGAACACTTAGCTACTTTTCGAGGTTATTAGTCGAGGGGGATTGAGATTCTTAGTTTTCGTAAATGTTTACTTCATAACATTGCGTGAGGACACGGCAATACCTTAGTATGGGGGATTTTGGTATGTGTTTAATTACACATACCTTTTACCTTTAAAAACGAGCTAAAATAACCAAAAACGGACTTAAAATGCCAAATATATGCTTGTTTTGCTAATTGTGTTGTGCAGGAACGGATATCTAAGAAAAGGACGAAAAACGAAGCCAAAACGACAAAACCGGACACGGAATGGAAAAGCAGGAAAAAGACAAAGTCCAGTCAAACAAAAAGCCTGAAAAAGTCAACAGAAAGTCAACCCCGACAAGCCCGAAGCCAAAAGTCAAGAAAAACAAGTTTAGGGACTAAAATTGTTAAATCCCTAAACTTATTTAAAGAGGAGAAAGAAGAAAAGAAAGAGGAGGGTTAAAGCTGCCAAATTGGCAAAGTTAAACCACAAGGGGCAAAACTGCCAACATTTCAAAGGCATACATCGCAAGGACTTGTGGTGCAATTGGATATATAACCCTCAGGGGGTGTTTTTGCCAAGTCCCAAAATGTTTGACAACAACAAGGACGATGTGTGTTATAAACACATACAACATCAAGGGCCAATGTTGCCATTTCCCAAAACCTTTGCCTGTTAACCTCAAAACAGTTTTTCCCGCCCATTGTTCCCCCCAAACAAGTCACGGGTTAACCACCCCGTTTTTATCCCATAACCCTTTCAACACCATGGATAAACCTTTCCCCCCTCCTCCACTAAACTTTCCCAGCTACAAAAGTGCCAACTTGGCAATCCCCCATTGTCCAAGAACCATTTTCGATGGTGATGATGACTTGGGATTATAATTAAGGGCTAGGATTTGTTCTTGGATTACACTCACACAACAAACACACCCCCAATTCTGTGTCTACAAGGAAACACAACAAGAAGAAAGAAGGAAAAAGACAAAAGAAGTGAACCCTAGTCGTTTTTACTATTTAAGCAATGTAAGCCCATTGAGGCAGAGAGGTAGTTTTTAGTTTTTAAAAAGTTTTAGTGTGTTAAGTTTTAAGTTTAAGTCTTTTATGTACTTGTATTTCACATTTTAATGAAAATTCAGTTCTTTTTTTTATTTGTGATCTAAGCTTCAATTGTCTCTTTAAAACCTTTAAGCTTTCATTTCAGCATTTTATATAACCTGTTCAACACTTTTCTATAAAAAACTTTAAGAAAAATTCAAAAAGAAAGGGACAAAGTTACTGTATGATTAAGCAAGTATGGATGAATAAGCAATATTGGATGGCTTATTGGGTTTTGCTTAGTATAAGCTTATTTATAAGCTTTGGGTAGGAATTTAGAGCTTATTAGCCATTTTGCCTTTAAGCTAACTTTTAGCTTCTGTCACCTTATAAGCCCATTTTCAGCTTATTTATAAGCTTTCACGAAAACTTGTAGTTTTGAAAGTTGTTAAGCTCCAAAAGCTTAACAACTTTGTTTTACAAAGTTTTTCAAAAAAAAAAAAGGAGACAAGGGGTTACCCGGGTGAGCAAGACTCGAACCCGGGTCTCAACCCTCGATAC
>BQNB010035935.1:0-47732 GCA_026074375.1 Tanacetum coccineum | reverse complement strand
TACGGCATATTCAGAATTCTATACGCGGTATTTAACCTCTGACCCGTATTGGTTATTTTTCTTATAGGTTTTAATACGGCGTATCCACCACCATAGATACGGCGTATCGACTGTCCTGTACAGTTATCGTTTTTATTTTCTTATGTAACCGACGTTTATTTGGAGATACAATTGCTGTGATTTTCTTTATGTTAAAACAGATTAGTACTAAATGTGAATGAAGAAAGTGGTGGTATGAAAATAATCTGGTATCTTATGTGTGTTGTTCATGCTGGTATTTAGACGCTTTTCTCAACACAAAACACATGGTTGCTCATAAACTCATCATGAAGGATCACACCGAGCAAATCTCATGGGAGTTTTTCATTCTAATTCTTTATATTTCCTGTATTTCATGTTAAATTTATATAACGTGGGCGTTGTATATCTCAAGTGGGGGGGGAGGAGAATTAGAACGCTACTTGTCCTTATTTTCACAAGAATATGCCTAATTTATGCTTAAATTTAAAAAAATTAGCATGTTTTTTTGTAGACTATTAGTTGCATAACCCGCACACATAACCCTTATTTCCATATTGTGAGGATTTAGCCTTTTTTATTTCTCTCAATTTACTAAAATTCCATAAATATATGAGTGTGCCGGTGATTGTAGTAAACTTTAGAACTTGTCTTGGTATACTATTCGAGACCACCATAATAAGTATTATTGTTACAATTGGAGTGACTTGTCTAGACTGGTAAATTTCTAGGATTAAACCAAATGGCCTATGTTGTTTACAAATATTATGTGATATTAACTAACTACACTGGTTAGTTAACCCCCGTATAAAACCCTTTTGTTACTCTTATTTTTAGAGTTAGATACCCCTAGAAAAACCTTCTGAGCCATTCCTTTCGTTTCTTACACCACTAAAATATGTTTCGTTACACCTTACACCTTAGCCTACCCTATAGATTAAAGTCCGTGGTTGGTTGCTAGTTGCTTTTGTGTAAAAGTATGTACTTCCTATGTTCGTGTGCGTATTTCTTATCTTTGGTTAGGTCAGGAATTGCACATTGCAATGGGGATGTGAAAGTGGTTTCTTTTTCGTGTGTTTACTACTTTCACTATTATTTTTATTTCTGAGTCATGAGGCTATGGAGTTATTATCCAGATTTGTTATGATCGTGAAGTGGTGAAATTTTACACCTTTATTCATTTGATTTTTTTTAAATCGAAAAAATAAAAAATACAAAAAAATGTAAAAAGAGAGAAAAAAAGGAGAGGATTGTGAGATAATCGGTTCGTCTAAACTTAACCAATTTTATTATTTTTGAGTTAATCGATTATTCGTTGGTACGTACTATAAACCAACGATGTAGAGTATATTTCTATATTATTTGAAGTTGGTCGCAAAATTAACCAACTATGTGATTTTTTTTGTATTAAGTGGTAGATATCGCCACTATTGTTATACTATATTAGGGATGAATGGGAGTTGGTTGTTATGGGAATGCCAACTAAGTTTGTTTTTATGGATCGTTGAGAATGATGATTAAGATATCTTTGAGTCTAATTCGTGTCTACCAAACAAAGCATGTGTTTTCCATGTTAAAGCGTGAGTTAGTCAATGATTTGTGTCTTTTTCAAGGTTGTGGTCGGGAAAGTAGCTAGCAACATATTATTTATTGGTTGGAATTAATCTATCTGTTTCGTTATTTTATTTTACACCAATTATATATGTTTCCCATGCCTAATCCCTACCATATATCATTCTTCATCCTAACATTTGGTTTACTCGAATGAGGGATTTGAGCAATCACATGTGTCTCATTCATGGATTTGAATGTGTATGTGTGATTTTATCGCCCTCGTTGGTGTAGTACTATTAGTGAAGATTACTTAATCTTATTCTTTAGCTTATTCGAGTTAGGGAGTGAGTAATCACAAGTGGCGTAGTCATGGATTTGGGCGTGCATTTGTGGTTTTGTCGCCTTTTTTGGAATATTGGTATCGATCGAGATTAAAAAGAGTGATCAACCCTTAAACCTTGTCATATTCACCCAATTTACCTTTTTAGACTTGTTACTCCTTAGCTTTAGTGGTGGAGATGTGTATCCTTGACAAGCTTATGATAGAATACTCGTCATGACCGAGCAATTGAGTGAACTACTAAATGTTACCACATAGATTAGTTGAGTGATTTAAGTGATTTCGTATCCTATCTCGTGAGGTGTTTGGTTATGCAATAGTAATTGAATAAAAACGCTTAAAGGAAAACATAAGTTAAATCTAAAGTCTACTTGAGGATAAGTAGGATTCAAGTGGGGGGATTTATGATGACATCAAATAACGTCTAATTATTAACATTATTTATCCATCTATATTGCTCGTTTTATATTATTTTATATAAGATTTGATACTTAATTGATTATCTTTATGAATCTCAGTTATTATCAAGCAATTGGTGAAAGTTAGAGAAAAGAACGTGGTTTGGAGCATAAACAAAGAAGTTCAAGAAGTCTATTGAATCTGACACCAATACACCATATCATTCTAGATAGATACGCCGTATCCCAAGACTTAGACGAATTCAAGACCATTGCTTGACTTTGAAGAATACGTCGTATCCACATCATCAGATACGCTGTATATGAAACTTTGGTCAACTATCAGAACAAGCATGCTTTACTCTTGATACGCCGTATTCACTTAAGCAAATATGGTGTATTCGTGCCCTAATTTCACAAGACATCCATCACGAGAAGACCTCAATACGCCGTATCCAAATACAACGATGCGCCATATTGGGAGGCGGTTGAGGAATATTCTAGAATATAATAATTGTGGAGCCCACGCTGAGCACTCTCGATACGCCGTATTGGACCTCATCAATACGCCGTACGACCAGATTTATGAGCCTAAAAATAGAAAACCTTACATTCGGTTTTAAGAGAGCAAGAAGAGCAAGAACCACCAAGTATGATTCTTAGATAATTTTAGAAGACAAGAAGGTCCCGCAAGTGCATTCATTCCATAGGAAAACTTTTGTAATCATTATACTCTGAAATAATCGTTCGGTTAGCGTATCGTTTTCTTTATAAACTTTACTTTAATCATTCCGAATATGATATTGTGTATTGTTACAAAGATTATAGGCTAATACCTGTAGGTATTAGCCAAGTTTATGATGATTTAATATTTTTATTTGTTTATATCGATCGTTTACTCTTTCGTTGCATATTGATTATGTAAAACCTAAAAAAAATCTCAACAAGTGTAAAATTACCAAAATACCCCTAATGCAAGAAAATTTCATAAAAGCTTAAATATAATCGTTATTAGGCTGTAGGCTAGAGTCTGGGATAGATATTACATACAACTTATCTATATATCTGGATCAGTAGGATTACAAATAAAATCCTAGTTCTACCTTTGTTTAAGTAAATGGTAGACTAAGGTAACATAGGATTACAAATAATGTTATATTTCCTTTAGTAGTTTAGTGGATTGTAGAATACGAGTATATAGATAACTATTAGGCATAGTGGTAAAGCATCGATGGTTAGGTTTTAATATTTGTCACCTAGTTAGATTATAATTAACGTATGAACTTTATGTAGGTTTGATGATTGTTGTTGGTTCGTTTAGTGAATTAGATCTTAACCTTAGCTTTTGGAAAGGGTTTTGTTCCTTTAGTAAATTCTAAAAAAACAATAATGAAACACTGATTTGAACCTATTTATTGTGGGAAACTAATCAATTAATGCTAAGAAAGAAAACACTATTAAAAATCACAAAAAGAACTTTATAATTATCACTTGAATTTTGCTAGGTTATAGATTACAAAGACTATGATTGCTAATCGATCTCTATTGATCTGTGTATAGGAATATATATAACTAACTAAGCTAGGGTTGTTTATTGACTTAGGAAAACCCCTAAATGGGCTTTACAAAACGACGTATAAAGTTCATGCATATCTTTTCCTAAGATATCTCTATGCAATATCTCATAAACTGGTATAACTATTTTATACTAACAGGATACTAACTATATGATCTGTACTAAATTTTGTACTGTCAGTACAATTACACCCCCCCCCCCCCCCATTAGCCTGTACTTAACTAATATAACTAACGGTACTAAGTCAGGAATGCATAATTCCTAACAATCCTCCCCTAAACATGACTGTTAAACTTGTTTAACTTCATGTTTCTTTAGTTTGAACATCTTGTAGACCAGGAGGATGTATCCAAACACTCTCTCAAATCTTGATCTAATATTTGATAATTTTGACATCTTTAACTATCCATTTTTATCTTCATCAAATACCTTCAGCAAAACACAGCAACATCACTAGTTGGCTTTGTGTTTTTGGTCAAACTACCAGCCATTAACGGATTTGATATTCCTTTACCATTATCCGTTTGCTCTGGGATAGCCAATTCTTCATTGTAAACAACAAGGTGAATTGATAACCTTATTGTTTTGAGTAAACTATCAACTATCAACGGATTCGATTAGTCTTTACCAAAAGTCGTTTGCTTTTGAACTAGCCAATGCTTCATTGCCATAACATGGTGCACTGATAACCATATAGTTTTTAGCAAACTATTAGCTATCAACAGATTTGATTAGTCTTTACCAGGAACTGTTTGATCCTAGACTAGCCAACTCTTAACTATGAAGCAAGGTGAGTTGAGAACCATACTATTTTTGGTAAATTGTCAACCATAAACGGATTTGAAAAGTCTTTACCATAATCCGTTTGCTTCTGGACTAGTCAATTCTTGATATCTGTTAGACATGGTGAATTGAAGACTATTTGTTGTGTGGTGGTTAGCCAACACCCAAACCCTTCTCACTTTCATTCACAGCATTACTCTTCATTAATCTGTCTCTCGTCCTCAGTAGAACCAATAGCAATAAAGTCTTTATCAGACCTTTTAACCTTTTTATACAGAACTTGTATTTCTTTAAAGTTCTTATTCTTCAAATCAGCATGCTTCTTTCCTCCTATATGCTTCAGATAGGTCATCATTTGGATTCTTAGCTGAGTTCTTGTTGGTGGTCTGCTTCTGATTGCAGCAGCTCTTTGTTGAGCAAGGAACCTCCTTTGAGCAGCAATAGTATCATAAAGAAATTTGGCTCTCTCTTCAACTGTAAACGTTTCTCTTTCTTCCTCTTGAAGCCTTGCAGCTAGAAGTCTATCATCTTCAATTCTAGCCTGAATATCATCCAATTCGTTGTATGAGAGTAAGCCTTGTAGTTCTTCTCAGCTAACTCTTTTTCATCTCCTCATTCTGCTTCTACAATCCTCTTGCACCTTTTGGCCTATTTCTTCATCCTTAACAAAGCTGATTCAAACTTTCTTTCTGCTGTCATTCAACTCCCCTTTGACTCAAAACAATCTGACCAGCTTCTTCCTCAAGTACTTTCTTGCCTTTGTCTTTAGGATCAATTTTAGGAAGAGGCTTCAATGTAAGTACTGATCTTGTTGATGTAGCCCTTAGTCTTATCTGATATCTTAGCATCTTTGATCTCAAACCTTTTTTGTTTAGCCTTATTTGGCTTATAGGATTCTAAAAACTCAGCAATGGTCTCATCATCTGTTGAAAACAGTTGTAGGAAGCAAGTTACTTTCATCTGAAGTTTCCTATCTTTTTGGGCTCAGCGATACCTTCATCAAGCTTGTCGGTAATAAAACTTCTACTTCTTTTGGCTAGCGATTTCGTTGGGTCTAACTTCAGCGCTGTCAGTACAACTTTTGACTTGTCGTGGTACCTTCATTGGCTTGGACAATACTATCTTCTAATTCATACTAATCCCATTGTGTGTACTTTTCCTTCTCTTCAAGCACCACCAAGCTTGTCCTCCCCTCATCTTGAGCATCCTCAGACTCTATGTAGTCCATTGCATCATCCACAATATCATCAAGATCATCAAAAGCTGGATCTTTATGCACTGTAGGTTCAGCTTTGGCATATTTTCTCCCCTGTTTGGATACAGACTCCTTTTGCATCCACTTTGTCTTCAATGATTTCTTTCCTGCCAATCTTTGCTTCATGGATATACTCTTCATCCAAGCTTTGTGACGTGTGATAACAGGTTTGGCTTTCTTCTTGAGCTTCTTGATCTGTGCCTTCAAGTGTTTAATTTCTTTGGCTTGATCTATGACCTGTTTACATAAAGACACACAAAGATCATATACACTTTGGAGTGTCAGGCCATCCTCATTTCTTGATAGGGATCTATCACTGGATGACTGACCTCCATGATTCCCTCTAGAAACCTCTGGAATGGAATCAAGAATAAGAATAGTAGGTGAAGGTCTGGGAGATGGGTCAGGTTATGTCTCATGTTGGTCTGCACTTAGGTGAGGAGGAGAAGGTGTGGGTTAATGTTCAGATTGTCTTTCTAAAGCTTCACCCTCATCCTCAGTTGGTGAAACCCAACATGAGATTCAAACCAAAGGCATGTGACATTCCCTTGAAACAATGTTTACCCTTTTTAACCATAAAAGAGAAACTTTACTAGTCAAAGCTATTATATAGGGAAAGTGGTAGTGGTCTAAGGCCACTTCCACATTTCTTTAGTTGTTTATCCAAAAAGACTAAAATAAATATCATAACAAACTTTTTTCTTTGTATCCAAGTGTTCTCATTCAATACCATCAACAATATTAATTTAAAAAAATTATATTTATGATTAGTGGCTAAGCAAATCACTGTTGTGGCAATATTAGTGGGAATTTGATCCACAATTAAGTTACTTTTAAGAACTAATGCAGTGATTCATAGTATGAAAAGAAATCTCCACTGGGGTTGAAATCAGGGCTTTGTTAAAGTTAAAACAGTTAGGTCCCCCTAATTACCCCCCATTAGTGAATTAGCATCCAATATAGCTCATGATTATTGCATAGAATTCTATCCCAATCAAACATATCAAAAAGAAGATCAATTCTTATTGATGGCTCTAAGATAGTTTAGAGGCTTGCAGTACTTTAGCAGTATCTACCCCTAACATTGTTGATTATTTTGGATTTAGCAGACATCCAAAACTGTTCAACAAATGTAGTAGAGACTACAAGACTTACAGTGAGAGCATAGTGAATGGAGCTTCGTGTAAGAAAGTCTATAATCTCATGAAAATCTGTATTCCCATCAGTCTTTTCCAAGTAAGCGACCATGTGTTTTGTGTTTCAGCAAAATATTCTAGGAATAGCATATTTGTAGGATTGATGATGTCAGTGATTAAAAGATTTTAGGGTTGTTAAGAATGAGGAGCGATTTTAAGGGAGATTACCGTGAGTAAATTGTTTGCAATGAGATGGGTTTTATATAGTTGAACAAACCCAAAAGCAATGAATATGTACAATATACACTTTAGACATTGTGCACGGTATTTTTCTCCGAACGGTCTTTTTAGGCGGACAACTATCGTTGGCCCAAACGGTACTAACTTTGCATATCGGTACAACTTTTGTAACAGGAAATGATCAAGCCCCTGGCAACAAAAAGTTCTTCAGTACCATCATATATCTCTTTTAATGACTCTTTAAAAACCCAAAATAATCTCCATAAAATTCGATCACCATGGTCAAAATCTTCTTCTTAAAATATGGTCATACAAAGAACTGTATAACAAATTCCATCTTGCCTAACCTCAATTGTAGCTATAGATTCAATTAAATCCAATGCTGAACCACCCAAAAAGTTAAAATCTTGTGGACATCAAATCTTTGGGTGAGAAGGTCTGCACATTATGATTAGTGTGGATATCTTGATTAACTTCTATCAGTCTTTTCTCATAGCAATCTATTATAAAATGAAATCGAAATTTTGATTATGCTGGGTCCTTTGAATGAGCAAAGGATTCTTGATACACTTATAGTGCTTCTTATTATCAATAGGATTTGGTGGTTCATGAAATTGAACCATAATCCATCATACTGTTTTGTATCCATAATACTTGCCCACAACAGTTTGCAGCTACAACATTTTTTCTGCATCAATGTAGAATTTTGCCACAATAGTCTGCTTCTTGCATGCCAAGATATTCAAATCTTCTACCAGAAATTGACAGCCGCCTGTTGTTGATTTTCTTGTCAAGGAACTGGCTCCTCCATAGTCACCTATACTGTGAGTAAGCTCAAGTTCTAATAAAGGTGAATCCCTAGGATACCATATAAATCTAATTTGGGTTGATGTGTGAGGTACCTAAAACTTTCCTTTTTATCTGCATTTAAGTGTGGGCTTATGGAGTGACTTGAAATCTGCACAGGCTTAGACAGCAAAATGTGTTGGCCTTGATGCAGTTAAATACATTAGAGAGCCAATCATAGACTGTAGACATGTACATCTACATATACACGCTTCTTCCTTGTAATAGTGGTTTATTAGACTCAATATGAGTTGTAGCTGTTCTGATGGGAACAATAAATCAAAAACTTCTTTAATAGATGTCAGCTATATACTTGTCTTGACAAATAAAGATTCCATCAGGTGTTGCTTCACTTGAAGTCCCATATATATAGTGGAGTTCACCTATGGAGCTAATTTGGAATATTTGTGCATACAAATCTTCAAACTCTGTACAATAGACTTCTTTGTATAACAAAATTAATGTCATCCACATACACTTGGACTAAAACATAATGTCACTCTTTTTCTTATTGAGTAAAACAATGGTTTTGTGTTTCTTATGGGGGGGTACCTCTCCTGAAACATTTTCCATCAGATAAGTAGAAAAGTGTCTCATACCAAAGCTCTAGGGGCTTGATGAAGACCATAATGAGCTTTATGATTCACCTTATAGACTAGTTTGGATGAGCAGGGATAAAAGACAAAAGCTGTAGGTTGATGGTCATGCACATTCCTATTTATTAGTGCCATAGAGAAATGCACCTTTTAACATCCATTTGGTAGACAGTAAATCCCGTGTATGTTGCAAAGGCTAAAAATAAACCTAATTGTCCTATATTCCTTGGATCCGGTGCAAAAACCTCATTATAATCTAATACAATTCTCCTGTCTAAACCCTTGTGAGCTACAAGCCTTGCTTTGTTTTTCAAAAAAACAATACTTCTCTCATCTACTCTTATTCCTGAAGACCTATTTTGTGCCAATAACCTTTTTCCCATATGGCTTAATCAACAAGTAACAAACCTTCTGTAATTTGAATTGTAAGCAATTCATCTTTGCATTTGCTTCTACTCAGCTTTCAGTCTTGTAAGGCTTGTGATATCGTTTATTGGGTTCTTCTTGGGAGAGAAATACATTGAGAACAGACAGTTTTAAATGTCTTTATGTTTTGTTTTGTTCTTATTATCGATGTAGATTCTAAAGCTGTTGTACTAATGGAAGCCTTTTTGGATCTTTCCTATTTGTTTAAACTGAATAAATTAGGATCTCATAGAATTTGACCTTTTTGGGTGATTACATCGTGAAAACTCTGAGTGTGGGAATGGGACTAACTTCAATTGGTGTTATCCATATTGTTTGAAATCTGCCTTCTACACCCACATTCATCATCATCATAAGCTCCACTGAATATGCCATCATTTGGAAATGCATTTGAAACATCTTCCAAGTCGGGGGGCATTATTTGGATTGTGGGTAGATCAGCATTAGGAAGAGTAGATGCATCAATAGGTATTTGTCCTCCAAGATAGACAAAAGATGATTTACCAGACATTTACACCTGTGGGACGTAACTAGAAAGCACTAACATTTGGTTATTCACCCCCGTGTGTTTCAGTATAGTAGTATCATTATGACCCTAAAGAGTACTAAGTTTGTTAGTATGCTAGCCTGAGATGTCCCTCTTTTGAGATGCAATATTCCTCTTTTCTTCTTCAAAAGCTTGTCTTGTGGCATCATTCAGAGCTTTAGCAACCACTTCTTAAGCAATCATCTTCTCAAGTTCATCATGCAAGACTTGTTCATCTTCTGTCATCTGATTTTGTCATTCCTTATCATCTTCTGAGTCTTGTCATCATTGTCTTTAGGAGAAATTTCAGAAGGTTTTTCATGTGTAGCTGGAGCAACATCTTCTACTGGAATCCTTGTCCTATGAGGTTGTAGTGGAAGCAGTATGTATTCCTGAGTAGGTCCTTTATCTTTTCTTGATGAACATGCAACATAAGAATCTTGTGTATTCTGCATCCACAATTAACACCGTGTTTGTCTTATATAACGGGGGAATAATAGTTCATTGAAATTGGTGAGAAGAAAATCAAGATAAACATCCTTTAGGACCAGTTTCTGACACATTTGGTTGATCTTCAAGAAAATTGATGTGAAGATTCTCTTCTACCCTTTTGGTCCTTTTATTGTATACTCTAAAAGCTTTACTAGAGGTAGAGTATCCAAGCAAATAACCTTCACCAGATTTCCCATCAAATTTGCCCAAGGAATCTAAGGTGTTTATAATTGGTTAAGGGGGCACCCATAAGGTCTCATAAAAAAAACTAATCTGGTGGTGTTAACTTTTAATAGTTCTTAAGGGTTTATTTAGGGTTTGGTTTATAATACGCTATGCAGTAAATAGCAGGAGTTTTTTACTACCTCTGCCCCATAACAAGGGATAGGCTAAAGTGGAGTCTGCTAACATAGTTCTAGCTGCCTCAATTAGGTAATGTTTTCTTTTTTTGCAACACCATTTGCTGTGGTGTTCTAGCCACCACTAAACTTCACTTTTTTATTCCTTTCTTAGCATAGCATTCATTTCATAGCATGGTTCTTATACTCTGTCCTTTATCACTTCTAATGATTTTTAAACATTATGATTCGCCAATTGGTTTTATAAGCCTATTATAAATTTACAAAGGATTTTAGATGTTTCATCCTTGGTAGCTAAGGAAAAAATAAACCCCAAATACAATCTGCTGAAAATCATCAGTCACAAACCATAGCAGTACATTTTCTTGTTAATACTTTTTATCTGAGACAGGTTCAAATAAAGGTCCAGATGAGTAATTCTAGGTGGCTTTCTGATGATTACTTTCTAACTTGGCCTTACAATAGGCCTTATGTATGCTTTCCCTTCTTGCAGGCAACACAGTGTGGTCATTCACAAAAATTTTGAAGGTAACCTTAAACTAGGTGACCTTTTAGCAAGTTTGTTATATTTTAAAATTCACATGACCTAAATCTCTTATGCCATAAATTTAGACTCATCTGCTGTTGCATTTGCATATAAACAAGTTATACCTCCAGAGGGAATAATGTTCTTTAAGTCCAAGCTGTACACATCATCCTTTCTAGGAGCTCTAAGTACAACTTGACTTTCATCAAGAAGCTTAAAGCTAGGAGACAGGATAAGGCATTCAGTCTCAGTAATAAAAAGGGATACTATTTCTCTTGTCACTCTTTGTGAGACAGAGAAAAGGTTAAACTTAAGTTCATCTACAAAGTAAACATCATCAAAGTCTAAATTAGCGGTTCTGATTTTACCTTTACCCGTTATTTTACCTCCTTTAGGATCACTTCCAAAAGCCACAAAGCCTCCATTGTAATCTTCATAGTCTGAAAGATAAGCTTTGTTGCCAGTCATATGGCTAGAGCAACCACTATCCACCACTGCATGATCCTACAACAAGATCTCTGGATTGCCCTACACAAAAAGTAAGAGAATTAGTATCTCTTAGGGATCCAAGCCATTACAGACTTGGAAATCCCTTTTGGGTCAACATACTCAACCTTCTTGAGCATGAATGATCCACTGTCTTTGGACACATGATCCAAGTAATTTCCCTTAGGCCTCCAAACCCACCTTGACTTTTTAAGGTCAGTATCCATCTTACCCTTACCAGTATTAACTACTGCTCTTGTCCTAGCAGTAGTCATATTTTGAACCCCAAAAGTTTTAACATCTTGTTTTAAGTCTTTGGGTCTAAAAGCTGGTTTTGGTTGTTAAGACCTCTTGATAGGTGAATATGAGCCTCTTGGTCTTACATTGTCCATTCTTGGGTAAATTGGTCTAATAGCACCACTAGTTTGTGCTATTTTTAGAGCAAATGGTCTAACAGTACTAACTGGCCTAGCAGTACTAACTTTGTGAACTGCTCTTTTCTCATTTTGCTTAACAGGAGTAATCAAACCTGTTCTTGTTAGAACTCCTGATGGGACAAAAGTCTTTCTAAAATGAGGGTATTTTGAAAAATTTTGATGATTAACCCTTTTAGCATTATCCCATACTGGTTTGACCACCCTTGGACCAGTATTGACCACATTTTTTAGCTTAGGTTCTGGGCTCCTTTTGTCATAAAAATCACAATCTTTGATCAAATGGTCAGTGCTCTTACAGACAAAGCAAGCTTTTATTTTCTTAAATCTAATTCCTTCTTTCTTAGAAGTTTAACCAATTTGATCAACTCTAGTTTTAACTGTTTGAGTCTCATTAGTCTAAACAGGACTAACTGTTTGCACTTCAGACCACATTCATCATTCATCATCTGGGTTCTAGTCCTCAATGATAACTTTATCTTTTGTTAAATTGATTCATAGACTGTATTAGGTTTTTTGAAGTATTTGCCTTTATTTGTTTTACCTGCCAGGTCTCACTTTGTTTTAGTATTAAGATCAGTTATTTTGACTCAATTATTTTCTTCCTGGTGGCATATTCATCTAAACCTGCAAATGATATGTCAGCTATATGGGTTTTAAAGAAAGTTACTGTTTATAGGGAGGGGAATTGCATGATACCCATGATTGCTTTGGAAGACCTATCATTAGCTGGTGTGGAATACTTCCACTAGATTCTGATATCATAAAAAACACTCAACTAATCTCACTTATCGTTACAGAATTGTACTTATTTCATTCAATTGTGTGCATATCTAAACGTTTTAATTCTATAGCACTCATTTGACTGTTGAGTAAATTCATCTAGATTCTTGGATGATTCTTCCATTTTTCTTATCTTAAAGTTTCAAATCATCTCTGCTTTAACAACTTTTTCTAACTCTGTGTTTGGTTGTTAATTTTTATTTCTCATACACTTAAGCTCATAGTTTTGACAACTCATATTTTCTCCCCAAGCCTAGGTCATTCTTTTATGTCTCAAGATTTTCTAGATTCTTAGAGATTCTTAAAGCTAACTCATAACCTGAATTTCTTTGTCGGCTCTTGCTATGTTTTTCTCTTTCACTATCAAAATTCTTTTGAAGAGTTTTAAAAGATTCAACACATTGTTTAGAACATTTTTGTACCTCATTGTCAGAAGAACTTGATGAGCTTGAAGAAGAGATTGCCATTAAAGCATAGTTGACTGGTTTTATTTCAAAATCATTACTACAGTCATATCCTCTAGGACCATCTTGAGCCTCAGTGGCTGTGATGAATATTTCATTTATTGGTGCATTGTCCTGCCAATTGTCCACATAAGATCTTTTCTTTGATTCTTTCCAGATCTGCTTCACTAGCAAATTACCCTTTTCTGTGATAGCTGTATCACTTAATTTTTGATTATCAAAAGTTGGAACAAGTTGTTTTTCTTTGAATTCCATTTTCCTTCCTGTCTTTGGACATGGAATTTTTCTCACTTGACCAGTCAAAGTAGCCATCCTGCCATCTAAGATACCAATTCTTCCAAGTCATCTTCATCAATTGCTAAAAATCTTCATTTTCATGTTGAGGACTGGTTGTTAGTTGTGCAAAGAAAGAGCTTGTTGCATCATGTTCTCATGGGTAGATGGAATTGACTTATTCCACCAGCAAGTACTGACCCCAAAATCTCCTACTGGCTAGTACAACTTCATTAGTACTGCTAGGTTTCTCAGAGGAAAGAATGCTCAAGTTCTGAGAAGTAGAAGTGGGAAACTGAATGACTTTTCATCTATCTTCGTAGACCTAAGATTGTTGTAGAGGGTATATCAATATAAAATTCATCAATGTTTGGCTTATTTCTCTTTGATTTAAGCAATTTGATTCCTTGAAGGAGGAAGACTTCTTAGGAACATTCTGGTTTTTGTGTTTTCTTCCTTTGATTTGGAAGCTCATTGAATCCTCCATTGACTTTTTGAGTTTTTGGAACATATAATAAGCCTTGTCCAGACATTTATTGATTAGTAGAAAAAAATTTCAAAACTGATGTTTGAGAATTTTTTTGCATCTTCTTGGTGATTCTTCTTTTTTACTCATAACCTTGTGTTAATGCTTCCATGATGTGATTTAGCATCTGTAACATTGTGAAACTTGAGGAGGTATTCATCAGGTATTGCTAAAAGCAAGATGCTCTTAACTCTTTCATGATTCCTTCTAGCAGCCAGTTGTTTGGCAGTCTTAGGAGCAGGAAGGAGCAGATGTTTCCCAGTTGCGTGCTGGCTTCTTTCTTGATCTCCATTGTCAATAATCCCATAGGTTTATGGGTCTGGTGTGTCAGATATATGTCGCTTTCTCATGCTTAAATATTCTTATTCCTTCCTGATGATAGGGATCTTCATTGATGTGATAGTGGGTGGAGGAAATGTTTATTCTGCCATCTTACACTTGAGTTCTTATTCAAGAGTTTCTACACAAGGCTTGATACACTTGTTGGATCGTTTATGAATAGTCTTACCTTTAGCTTGTAAAGGGTTTTGTTCCTTTTGATAATTCTAAAAACAAACAATATTGAAACAATTGAATTTGAACACTATTGATTATGCCGGAAACAATTCATAATGCTATGAGAAAAACAATATTTAAGAAATCACAAAAGGAACATTATATTATAACTTATATCTGCTAGGTACAGATTACAAAGACTAAGATTGCTTAATCGATCTACTATTGATCTGTGTAGAACTATATCTACGAACTTATGCTAGGGTTCTTTTATAGACTAAGGAAAACCATACTGGGCTTTACAAAAAACGCATATAAAAGATAATGCATATCTTTTCCTAAGATATCTCATGATAATCTCAATAAACGTATACTAATATTTTATTCTAACGGTACTAAACTATCTCGATCAGTACTTAACAATTTTTGTTACTGCAGTAAAATTACACTAGCGAGTATATACTAATATAACTAACGGTATTACTAAGTCCAGGGGAAAAATGCATTTGATTTCCCAACATTTGGGGAACGAATTAACATTAATATAAAACATAGTGTCTGGGAGATGTACCACACTAACTTAGGAATGATAATAATTACACAATGAAAGCAGTACAATCATTGCACACATAGACAACTCATACATCTTATTTGAATAAACTTGGTTAATACGTTTTCCTTACATAAGTGCTTGACTTCTTCTTTATTGTTTGTTTATCTGCTTGTGTGTGTTACTTGCCTCATTTATTGCTTTATTAGTTTAGATTAAACCAAAACTCGTGTCAGTCTCTCAGGCTAACCCCCCTATTTGCGTTAGTTTAGATTTAATTGGGATTAATTAGGTCTAACATTAGATAAATAAAATACTAGTAATTAAGTATTAATCGTTTTTACCTCTTAGTGATGACCTCCCTAATTAACCACGAACTACAATTCTTCGATCGGGTACGCTGCCCGTTAATGCTAGTTAATAGGTACATTCGGCAAAATATAAATAGTAAAACTTGATAATATAATTACCTATACTAAACGACACATCAATAACACAAGGATCCAAATACATGAAAGAATTGTACATTTGATTTCCTCTCTCGGATAAGCTCATATGGTGTATTTTGATAGTGAGTGTGAATTAAGGAACGCTTTTGTATAAAGCAAGCAGTAGCAAAGGCTTCAGCCTATAGAAAGTCTGGTGAATTTGAGAAAATCAACATTGTTCGCGCAGCCTCTACTAAGGTTCTGTTACGCCTTTCTACAACACCATTCCGCTGAGGGATTCTTGCAATTGACTTTTGTTGTGTAATGTCAAGTTTCTCATAAAATGACGTCAATATCTCATTCTTGAAGTCCATTCCATTATCAGTTCGAACATAGCAAACTATGGCACGTAAGCTAACTTGAATGCGAGTGATAAACTTCTTGAACATTTCTGAAGCTTCATCATTAGATCGAAGAAAATACACCCATGTATAACATGAATAGTCATCAACGATCACCAAGATATAGAGTTTGCCATTGATACTCTCCACTCTCATTGGGTCACATAAATCCATAGGAAGTAATTGCAGTCTTGCATCAATACTTGTGACTGGCTTTGGTTTGAGAAGGGCACGCTTACTTTTTCCTTGTTTACACGCTGAGCACAAATGGTCTTTTTCGTATTTAAACTTTGGAAGACCGACAACCATGTCTTGTTTAGCAAGTTGGTTTATGGTAGTGAAGTTTAAGTGTGATAAAAGACGGTGCCATAACCATGATTTAGTTGAGGAGGCCTTAGACATTAAGCAAACGAGAGACAAAGCTGCTATATCTGAAACGAATATAGTATACAAGTTAGATTCCTGTAAGCCAGACAAAAGATCATCTCCTTCCAAATTCCAGATATAACAAGTCTTTGAGCGGAAAGAAATTTCAAGATCACCGTAGTAGAATTGTCCTACAAAAAATAGGTTGTGGCAAAGTCCTTCAACGCAATATACGTGACAAATCGTGATATTTACATGAACACAATATCCATAGCTAGTGATCGCAGCAAAGTGATCATTTCTGAAGCGGACATGTGCCATGAATTTCTCAATGAAGTTTTTTAGCGGTTTAAGGTTCCATGTCATGTGCTTCGAACACCCGCTACCTACGATCCATAAACATATTTGTATCACCTGCAAGAAATAAAGCAGACTATGATGGAAGAGTAGACAGTTTGGCTACCCAAGTTTATTTGGGAACTGGTGTCTTAAAATGATTTACTTTATTGTTAATTTTAAGGACACTCATACTCATCTTTTCAGTTTTAGCTTTGGATGTCTAGCTAAAAGCACTCATTTGTTCTAGCCATCTTTTCCATTTCCTACTTGTTTTAGCTTTTTCCTTCATGTACTTACTAGGTGTGCTAACTTTTAAAGATTCTAGAGATTTAGATCTCGAGCTAGAGGCCTTATCTTTTGCATTCACATGAGTAATAACAACTAAACTAGCTCTTGGAGCTATGGGAGAAGCATCTACAAACCTAGTTTTCGCAGCTAAAGGGGAAGTACACAAGGCTCTCCTAGCTTTATGCTTTATAGAATTCACATACTTTGCAACACATTTATCATGACAATTATCAAACATAGATTTTGCACAAGAAACATACATTACATCACAAGAGTCGCATGAAGCATTCACATTCTTAACATTATTTTACATTAACACACATTTGTCTTAATATTCAAAACAGATGAAAGATGTTTATTATTGACTCTCCTAACATGATCTTTAACTATTTTTGATGATTAGATGTGCTTTCTACATATTAGTGTTAATGCATGACACTTAGTCTTAACATTGTGTCGCTCTTACGCTGTTGGTTACTTGCTAATACTAAAAGAACCTTCTAAGCATGTGGAAGTCAAAACACTCTCATTAGTTTTCTTTTGTTTTTTTGTGTGTCTTTTATCTTTATCGTGTACATCCTTGGTTTGATAACATTTATGTTACTAAAAATTTCTACCTTCTTCTGAGGCAAAGTCTGCAAAGTAACTAGTTTTGTCAAAACTTGTTTCTCAACAGTCTTAGGAACCAACTTAGCTTTTTGAACTGAAAACTTGTTAAACGTTGTAACACAAAGAAGTTGTTCTTGGACTGCTGGTTTGTCAAACTTAGTATTTACAGACTCAATATTATTGAAAGATCTTGATTTTTAACCCTAACATCACCGTAAGCATATGTCTTTTAACTTAGAAATTATTATCAAAAGATCTTGATTTTTAGCCCTAACGTCACTGTAAGCATATGTCTTTTGATTAACATGCCTGATCAACTCATTAATTTCTTTTTGATGCTGAGTTTGTGTGTTTTTAATGGAATCAAAAAGCTTTTGATATTCAAGTTTTACATTTGCATTCTCTTTGATTAAAGACTTAACTAGAAATTGAAAAGACACGTTCTCATCAACTAATTTTTTACCTTTGAGATCTAAGGGTTTTCAAAAACATCATTTTCCTTCTTGTGTCGTAACTCTAGTTCAAAAGCAATGCTTTGTGCTTGACATCTTTGAAAATCATTTTCAAGAATTTTGATATAGTTTAGCAAACTCTCTTAGACATCATTAGATTCTTTCACCTTGTTTCTATTCTATTTCCTTGTGTGTTCATTTCTCTTTACTCTTATTCATAATGCATTACGAAATTCTCAATGTTTTGTGCTAAGGATACTTCCAAGACTCGATCATGAGCTTTATAAAAAATATCATTCTTTTTCAAGGTTTCATCAAGCTCACTTTGCATTGAATCAAAAATATCAATCATCTCTTTTAACTTCTCTTATAAACTTCATTTTGAAAATCATTGACTCTTTGTCCGTTAAGTGTTTATTGATCGGTTTTCACCTCATTATAAAATATTCTCGCGTTTCTTTTCTAAACCATATGAAATATTTGAAAAAACCATTTATGATGTTTTTTTTTTTTGTAATTTACACTATCAAAAATTGTTTAACACTCATATTCAAGTGCATTTAAATATCGATTCACTCGACTTTGTTTTGGTATTTTTGGTGGAGGTGAATCCGACTTTTTGCCACATTTCAACAACGGAGTTACATTTGGAGTTATAATAGAAGTAGATGCTTCTGAAATTTTTTTTGCTCAAGAGAGAGTTTTGTTTGGGAAACAAATGTTTCATAAATACTATTAAACTTTGCGTAATCAATTGGAAACAATGTTACTTTTTTCTTTTGAACTTCATCATCGTTTTGTTTTCTTTTATTTTTAATCGACTCTTTCAGCATCCTCAAGAATTTCCTCTGAATCATGAACATGAACATGCACTTTGTATCACGAAGAGATGTAGCACTATACAACTTAGGGTTTGGTGCAATTGCTTTCTGAAGACGACAAGAATTTTTATACCCCAAACCACTTTTCAAACTTAGATCGTAAAAAGAATTTGGTTTAGGACCAAGCATGTGAATTGTTTGAAGTGAGTGATCCATTTTGTAAACAACTATTTCATGTTCTTTAATTTTTGCTTCAAGTCGAAGAATATCACCAAGATACTTGTCCTCTTGTTTTTTAAACTTTTCTCTCAAACACTCATGTTCTTATTGAAGAAGCGACATATTATTAATTTGAATTAAACATTGAGTTTTCAAATCATGTTTTTCTTTTTCAAAAGCCTTATCTTTCTGTTTCTCAACAAGAAATTGAGTTTGAATTTTATCTTTTAATTTCTTTTCATGATTTAAAGTCTTATTATATGCAGTTTCATAATCATCCTTGTTTTCTGGTTTGTTTTCAAAAAACCAAACTTGTTCCTTATACGTCTCAAGCTCCTTAGCTAGCAATTCATTGGCCTTTTTAACCTCTACACTAACCCTTTGAGTATTAGCATATTCAATTTGCACATTTCTAAGAAATATTTCAAGTTCAGCACATTGTTGATCATGAGCATGGTTATCTTGTTCAACATTATCACTATTAATACCTCATCTAGATCATCAAATATTATATGCTATCACTTTGATCATCTATCATCATAGGTTTGGCTTTATAGTTTCCTGCTTGCTAATGTATGACTTTGTTTATGATTACTTTTAGAGAATAATCCTTTAAGGAAGCTAGATGAAGGATCTTGTACCTCATCCACAAAATATGAGTCATATGATGGTTCAGCATCTGAGTCATTTGCAACCATCTAAATGTGAACCATCATAACGCATGAAGCGTTAAGCTCTTGTAGTTCATCATCCTCTAGAATATCAGCTAGCAAAAAATTGTTCTGTTCCTCATCCAAAGTGATTCCAGCTTTATCTTGTTTGGCTAAAATCATCTGCTGTCTAAAGTAGTTAGAGTCTCAAACTCTTGGTTTCGGACATGTTCCAGCATAATGACCCTTCTCGTTGCACTTGTAACACTGAACCATAGGAGTATGTCCTGAATTAGTGGTTGTCCTTGGCACTCTCTAAACAGTTGTAGTATTTTCATTCTTCTTCTGAACATAAGCAACAGTCCGTGAACTCCCAACATTACGACACATGTTTCTCCTACACTACCAACATTCCCCACATTCTTTGTTTGAACATCAACCCGACCGTCATGAATATAAGCTTAGTTGCGAGTATTGGAAGAGGTTCTGAGGCAATTGTTTGTTAGTCTAGAATAATGTTGAGTGATAGCACGAGCGAGAAACATCATAGCAGTTGTGAGTTTGTCTTCTGGTCATCATATTGTGATTCTCCTTGATAAGCATATGATTGTGTGTCATCATCGAAATCACTCACTGAAGGAGGATGTGTCACATAATAAGCTGGTGATGAACGAGACTGAGATGGACTTGCATATGTATTAGCAATAAGTATGAGAGGATCATGTGCTTTAGCAGCTCGTTTTGCTTTGGAAGCATTCACGTTCACTTCGTTTTGCTTGAGAAAGTCATACAGAAGATCATACTCAACCTAATGAAGATTGTGCATTAGTCAAACCATCGTGACATATTTTCTCCACTCTGGTTGTAGTGAGTTAAGAAACTTTATGTTGATAGCAATCTGATATGGTAAAACCTCATGATGATCAATGACATTCATTAGCCTTGAAAAGCGTTTATAAACTGATTTAATAGATTCCCCAGCCACAGAGGTAAACTTATCAAACTCATTTGTCATACGTGAATTTCTTTCTTGTTTACTCAAATTAGTTCCTTACATCAATCGTCTCACGCGATTCCACATTGCATTGGCAGTTTTGCATGCATCAACATAGTTATATATGTCGTTTGGTATTCCCAGAAGTATAAAGTTCATTGCATAAATATCTGCCTCAAATCGTAGCTTATCATTACCCTCGAGATCTTATTCCTTTTGCAATCGTTTATGAGGTTGAACTATAGCATCACCCGTAAGATTCCATGGGTCATTCATTTTTTTCATTTTATACGGATCATTGGTAATCGAATCTTTTAGCATTTTCCCAAAAGCCTTTTCCCTATCAATGTACCTCATAAAATGACTTGCCAACGGTACATAACTTCCTTTTTTAAGCATCGGAGGATGATTTTTGGAACTTGCGTCCCCAATTGATTGCTGATGAGAATTTGTCATTTTGAAACTACGTGTGTGTGAAACAATATAATGTGGATCTTATCTAGACGAAAAAGAGTGCTTTGTTAAATTTATGACAATGATTTACAAGCGTTTAAAGATTACAAAGATTTTTGATTATCAACTTGTAATACAAATTTAATAATCTCAATTGAATTTGAAAGCCCAGTCGAACTTCAGAAGCCCAATCGAAATTTAAAAAGGCCCAATCGAAATTCAACAATCAAAATTATCTCAATCGAAATCCACATCAATCGAATTTGAAGAACCCTCAGTCTAAGTCAGTAAGCCCATTCGAAATTCAATAGCCCAATTGAAATTTAATAAGCCCAATCAAAATTATAAAGGACCAATCAAATTTAAACATACAATCGAAATTGAGGATTCCAAATGAATTTGACCAACCAAAATTTCTAAATCTCAATCGAAATTTAAACTCAGTCAAAAATGATAATCCCAATCGAGCTAAGCCCAGTCGAATTTGAGTCCTCAATCGAATTTTAATTTTTTCGGTTATCCAATCGAATATCAATTCCCACAATCGAATTTTAATATAAACAGTTATTGTTACCCATAAAGATTCTAGCCTAAAACACGATCCGGAGGTCGGGGAGGATAAAAGAAATAAGTAGCCATATTATTAGATGTAAAGAGAGAAAAGGAAGATGTGTGTGTTTCTAGAGAGAGAAAAAGAAACACACACACACTTATGAGATACAAATGGTTATCCTCACCCCTCCATGGAAGTATGGAGGGGGTATTTATAGCCCTTGATACGCACTACTATCCTAACTTGACATTTCTAGTCCCTGCATATCCGACTATAAGTAACTAGTGTAATTCCGTATTAGCCGACATATTTTAAGGTTAACAATTTTCTCCCAATATGTGGGCATACGGAATTACTTACAATGTTCCTAACAATTACGAAATACAAAAAAATAAAGTCTTCAAAGCGCTTCCAATGCTGAAGATGACATCTTTGCCTTCTAGTCTTGATACTTGTACTCCAGCTTGGATCTTCTGTGTCTTTACTTGTTCTGGAACAATTGTAGTTTGCATGAGTTGGATTAACTTCCCCCAATTCATGCAGCGTGTCTTGAAACTCTTTCTTCATAAACTCCTTTTTGACAAAGTTTTTGAATCAGCTTCCCCCTAAACCAACATCCGTATCTTAAGCAGATTCTGAAACACTGTGATGTAGTTTTAAACGGATTTCTATACATTGACATTTTTGTAACATCCGGCAATTTTCAAAATTTTAAATGACTATTTTACCCTTTGACTTTTTGGTCTGACATGACTTTTTTACTTTTGGTCTTTCATTGTCACATAAAAGCGATTACCGCGTAACCGGTAATTTTTCGGAACATATTTAAAGGGGATATATGTTATTCCTAAGTTGATTTATTCCAAAACGAAGTAGCTAAATCAACGTTTTCTTATTTGGGACTATGAAGCAATTTAATGTAAACGGGGACATTCCTGGACAACTTTTTAGTTTTGACCGAGACCCGAAAACAGTCAGAAGGTGACTGAAATGCCCTCGCAAGATTTAGAAACAAGAAAATAATTAAATTATATTTAATTAACACTTTTTATTAAATAAAAATATTTAATAAATTAGTCATCATTTTATTCAAAAACGTTTGTTGATAACGCAAATATTCGGGTTAAAATTTATTTTTGTTTTTACTTTCGGACAGGACATAACCGGGTTTCCAAATGAATAACAATTATTTTTAAAAATGTTATAAACATATTTATGAAATACTATCAAGTAAATACTCGTTTTTATGGGAAAAATGATTTTGGAAAACAATGGCGCAGTTTTGTTGCATTGTATCATTACGTTAAGTCGCTCATAACGAGTCTTCCGACCGCTTTTATCAAAACCATATTAAAAATTTACTCAATGGACCCCCCAAATTCTATTTGAAACTTGCTACTTGTTTACATTAAAACTTTTAATTATATATAAGAGTTTTATACATTTTTTTTCATTTTAAATATAAAAACACAATATAAAACAGCACTCAACTCCTTCCCCTCTCTCTCCCTTATTTTTTCGGCAGCCACCACCGCTCCGGCCACCGCCGCCGAACACCAAGCCGCCGTCGCCGGAAAACTTTTCCGGCGAGTGTTCCGGCCAAAACCAAAAATGGTTCTCATTACCCGATCTACCCGATCCCCTATGCCACTCGCCCCACTCGCGCCTCCACCCCTCCACCACCACTCAACCCCCATCCCCCCTCTCTCTTCGGCTGCTGTCCCGCGACGGCCACACCCCCACCATCATCATCATCTTTACGTTATCATCATCATCACCATCACCAACACCCCGTCACCACCATCCCCACACCCACTCGCTGCAACCACCACACTGACGCCACCATCGTCATCATCATCATAACACCACCTCACCACCATCATCGTCATCACCACAGCCGCCACCCACCAAGGGTGCGTGGGTTTGAGTGTTAAACGACCCAGGGTGCGTTTGTTTGTTCGTACCACCCAAAAGGGTGCGTCGGTTTGACAGAGCCACCGACAAGGGTGCGTTGGTTTGTCCGAGCCACCATCAAGGTGCGTTTGGTTGCTCTCAGTCACCAAGTAGGGTACGTTTTGGTGTGGTCTCCGCCAACATAGGGTACGGTTGGTTTGTGTTTTCACCGAATGGGGTGCGTTTGATATATTGGTAACACCACGAGGGTGCGTCGGGTTTCGTGGTTTGGGTTCGCTCAGCCCCAACTAGGGTGCATTGGGTTTGCAATTTGCACCGACCGGGGTGTGTTTGGCTGTTGTAAACAGCTAGGGGTGTTCCTTTGGTTGATAAAACCGCACCAAAGGGGTGCGTTTGGGTCCGGGTCAGCAGCTAGGCTGCGTTTGTTTTTGTCAGCCCCAAATAGGGTGCGTTCGGGTGGGGTTTTGCACCACACAAAAAGGGTTCGTTGGGTTTATCAGCAGCTAGGATGCGTTTGGTTTTGGTTATGACCGACTAGGGTGCGTTGGTTTGATATGTACAAAAAGGGTGCGTTTGATATTTATACAAGTTAGGGTGCGTTTGTTTTGATAAACACCACAAGGGTGTGTTTGTTTTAGTGTGGTTACAAATAAAGGGAGGTGTTTGGGTTGGGGATTCACAATAAGAGTATAGTTTGGGTAACAACAGGATGTAAGGGAGCGTTTGGGACAAACAGCAAAATCGTAATAAGGGGTGCGTTTGGTTTAACCGAAACAACAATAAGGGTTCGTTTGGTTTATGCAATTGACTAATAAATATAATACGAGAATTATAAATCATAAATCGAAACTAAAATGGTGATTAATGGTTAAATAAATATGATATTTATTACTTTGTTTAGTTATAAATATATATAAACATATATTTAAAACATGTAGATGTTTTGCAACACGCGGTTTGTTGAAAAGTGGAAAAATGTTAAGTTTTATAAATATGAGGAAACGTTATATAACCGGGAAGGTCATGACAAAATTTATATAAAATTTATATACTTAATAATGTTTTACTAAAGTTTTTATTATTTTAAACCCGGTAAAAGAGACTAAGTTATATATATTTTTTAAATATACTAAAATATAACTATACGATAATCCGACCACGAACAAAAACTATACTTTTACAAGTGAGACAACGATTTTAGCTACGATCCGTCAATAAGACAAAGATTAATTTATAAAATATTATTTTTATAAATTCCTGACTAGAAGGTAAAATCATAACTTTTGTAAAAGCTTTCCAAACATCGTTTGTTTAATTCATAACTTTAAGGCGTGAGTTTACTTTTATACAAGAACTTTCTATTGGTTAAATTGGTGATTTACGAACACGCGTCGAAATGTTCTATTCAAATCTTTTTCTCATGTTTCTTATTTGATACTTACAAAGTATTATATACCTCGATTATTTATTTGATTGGGTTTTTTTATTATATAATTCACAGTATGAATTATACACTTGACATATTTTTCATATGTAATATATACGGGATATATTACATACATTGCGTTACTTTTGATTTATTTTATTTAACCAAACACCAAACCATTACAACTTGGAAACCTAAATCCATTATCAGCGTGACGCGTTGAGGTGACTATCTATCGGGAAACCCAAATTCATTATCCTAGGCTAGTGGGACTTAGCAGTTAAGTTAAGCCGCAACTTCTTGATCGAGCCATTCCGGTTTCCGTTTGTGTTGTGTTTAATATGTGCAGTTCTGCCAATCGTTCTACAACATCAATGTGAGTTTATAGCCCCATGTTTTACTTGTTTACATATATTTTTGGGGTGAGAACATGCTTGTTTACAAATGCATTTACGTGGTTGATTACAAATTGGTTCACATACTCATTTACATAGCTCGCTATGGGATATATTACTTGACTTCATTTTTGGTCACAAATATATGTACTTTACTTTTGAAATGATTACGGATTAGCTTAAGTGGATTGAACAAATAACAATACGGTACTGCCCGGGTGTTCTTGGAGGTGACACCGGTAACAGGAGTACATATTCTTTAAATAAAGGTCCGGGTGTTCTTGGAGGGGACACCTATGATGGGTATATATAAGTCTACGTCACAGCTATCTGGAACTGTAAATACTTGGAGGAATAGGTTGAGCGGCGGAATTATTATGAATTTGATTTCTTGTTCGGGTGTGATCCTCGTTCGGGTGTTTAGCTATCACTGGGCAAGACGAACGTTATAGCATGTTGTCTCGCGAATGTTATTAAAATAGGATCTATTGGGGATTGAAAAATCCCGATTCGGGGGTGATTAGCTATCATGGGCAAACGATCAGTTATAACATGTCGGATTACGATTGAGTTGGGCCTACAGGGTCAACAATAACTTGTAAAGTAATTCAATGCTGAGGGTGTCCAGATGGGGACATCCGGTGTAAGCACATGGCTATTATTTCTGTTAGCGCATCAGTTTCATGAGCTTAGAGTAATCGTAATCATTGTTTTATACTCATATGGATATTTATTGTGCCTTGAATAAAGTGGCAATACATACTTGAAACATTTTTCTGATATATATATAAATATCTTACATGCTTTGAACAATTGCGGTTCAACGTTCATACGTACATTTTTGTGACTATTTGGGAAACATACAAGGTTTGAAATGGTCATGCATACTATACAACTATTTGATTTCTACAAATCATACATACATTTTGGAAGGACATTTAAGGATTTAAATGGTCATACACACTTTACAGAACTTTGGTTCAACATTTGTATTTATAAAAACCTATGAACTCACCAACTTTAATGTTGACACTTTTAAGCATGTTTTTCTCAGGTGAATTAGATGCTTGGCCTATTCAATGTGCATTGGAGTCTAAACTGACAAGATTTCATTCATGGATTTCTACATACATATAAGTGATCAAATCTCGTTGTGTTAATTTCAAGCTTTTCATTGTGATGCTATTATGGGATAAACATTATATCGATTTTAAGGAAATCAACGAGATTATTTTTCAAACGACACATTTAGAGGTCGTTCTCTTGTATCTAGCGCTGTGTATTATGAAGTAACGCCTTCGGACATATTTCCGCTGCGACACATTTTTGGGGGTGTTACAGGTATATAGAAATAAGGTTGATGAAAAAGGCACCGTGTCTAGAAATAAGGCTAGACTAGTAGCACAAGGTTATAATCAACAAAAAAAAATTGATTATGATGAAACTTATGCTCCCGTAGCTAGATTAGAATCAATTAGGATTTTATTAGCTTATGCTTGTGCCTTAGATTTTAAAATGTTCCAAATAGACGTAAAAAATGCATTCCTAAATGGTTTTATCAATGAAGAGGTATACGTGGCACAACCTCCTGGATTCATTGATTTCGAAAAACCTTATCATGTCTACAAACTTAAGAAAGCCTTGTATGATTTTAAATAAGCTCCTAAAGCTTAGTATGATAGATTAAAAGCTCTTCATATCAAACATGAATATAACATGGGAATGGTAGATAACACAATTTTTACAAAAAATAAAGGTTCAAACCTCATCATTGTTTATGAATCTAAGTATTACAAGTCTTGTATGGGCGGGACTTGTAATATGAGGATTGATATGATAATTGCTATGTTAACAAAGCCCGTCACAGTTCTGTTTACATGGGATTATGTTATATCTAAGCTTCACCTACACCTTCATCTTCACCATCAAGGATCACATCATCACCTTCACTATCATCTGAACCTTCCACTATCCCTACTTTTGAACCTCAACCTTCACTTGATGCAGAGTACCATGTTCCAACACCCAATGAATCGCCTCTCCATGCTGTTCACTCACATGGAAGTAATGAGGGTAGCTTGAAACTAATTGAATTGACGAATTTGGTTACTAAACTATCTGAGAGGATTGGAGTCTTAGAGGATGATTTGATGAAGAGAAAGCAAACTTACAGTTCTGCTTTTACTAAGCTAATTCTCAGGATTAAGAAGTTAGAGACTACAGTCAAGACTGGGAAAGCAAGGAAGAGAGCAAGGGTTATGCTTTCAGAAGATGAAGAAGATGATTCTTCCAAACAGGGGAGGATATATGAAGACCTAAATACCTACTTTGCTCAAGATGATGAAGTTGTTCATGATCAAGATACTGCTGCAGAAAGACAACAAGAAGATAGTACTGCTGGTATTACAGTTAGTACTGCTCCTATAAATATTAGTACTGCTAGAGAATCTCCTAGTACTGCTGCTACCTTATAGAATATTAGTACTAGTCAGAAGAAACTCATAGAACAGGCTTGGTAGATGTATGTTATATGCAGAAGGAGTAAAGAGGCAAGGAAGGATAAAGGCAAAGCAATCATGACTGAACCAGAGCCTGAGAAAAAGTCCAAGAAGCTATTGGAACAAGAGAGACTGGGTTTAGAAGAAGCTATCAGATTGCAAAAACAAGTTGATGAAGAGGAAAAAGCACAAATTGCAAGGGATGAAGAGATAGCAAGACAACTTTTAGCACTGGATGAAGAAAGAGTTACAACTGAAACTAAGACAACTAAGGATATTGATTGGAATGATCCTTCAGTTCAAAAGTATTGGGATTTGAAGAATAAACCTAAGTCAGAAGCTCAAGCAAGGAAGAACATGATTGTCTACTTGAAGAATCAAAGTAATTACAAGATGAAAGACTTTGAAGGAATGAGCTATGATGAGATTAGGCCAATTTTTGAAAAGGTATGGGATTTCAATCATAACTTTGTGCCTATGGATTTGGAAATTGAAAAGGAAAAGAAGAAGTCTGCTGAGTTTCAAGAAATTGAAGAAGAACAAATTGAGAAAGATACCTCTAAGAAGACTACAGGAAAGAGGAAGAAATATCTTCCTAGAAGAAGAACAAGAAGTACTGACTAAAAACAAAAGGTGGAACAAGATGATGAGAAAGAAGAACTTAAAAGTTATTTAGATATAGTTCCAAGAGAAGATGTTGCAGTAGATGTTGAGTATCTATCTACAAAGTATCCAATTGTGGATTGGAAGACTTACACTTTGTCAGAAAACTTCATGTATTACAAAATCATCAGAGGAGATGGAAGCTCAAAGAACTACAAGATTCTGAGTGAAATGTTATATGATTTTGATAGACAAGATGTAGTGGAGTTATACAGGTTGGTCAAAGAAAGGTATAGTTCCTCAAAACCAGAAATATGATTTTAAATGCTGTGGGAGACTTGCATATACTATTTGAGTGGCCTGATGAGGAGAGTGAAATATGGATGAATTGTAACATCCGGGAATTTTTGGAATTTTAAAGGACTATTTTAACCTTTGACTTTTCAGGTCCGATTTGACTTTTTGACTTTTGGTCTTTTATTGTCACATAAAAGCGATTACCGCGTAACCGGTAATTTTTCGAAACATGTTTAAAGGGGATAATGTTTATTCCTAAGTTGATTTATTTTTTATCAAAAACGAGCAGCTAAATCACGTTTTCATTATTCGGACTCTAAAGCAATTTGATGTAAAACGACATTCCTGACAACTTTTTAGTTTTGACCGAGACCCGAAAACAGTCAGAAGGTGACTGAAATGCCCTCGCAAGATTTAGAAACAAGAAAATAATTAAATTATATTTAATTAACACTTTTTATTAAATAAAAATATTTAATAAATTAGTCATCATTTTATTCAAAAACGTTTGTTGATAACGCAAATATTCGGGTTAAAAATTTATTTTTGTTTTTACTTTCGGACAAGACATAACCGGGTTTCCAAATGAATAACAATTATTTTTATAAATGTTATAAACATATTTATGAAATACTATCAAGTAAATACTCGTTTTTATGGGAAAAATGATTTGGAAAACAATGGCGCAAGTTTCGTGCCTTGAATCATTCGTTAAGTCGCTCAAACGAGTCCCGAACCACTATTCTACAAAATAATACTCAAAAGTTACCCCTTTGGTCCCTGTGGAAATATTACACAAATAACCCTAAACTATTGGCAACTTGACACTTTTCTTATAACTTTTAATATAAAAATAAAAGTTATATAATTTTTTTTCATTATCATTCTTATAAAAACACACACACACCCTCTCCTCTCTCTCTCTCTCTCTCACATTTCCGGCCAGCCACCGCCGCCGACCACCACCGCCGCCGCCGAAAAACTTTTCCGACCAAGACCAAATATGCTCTCCATCAACCGATCTATCCGATCTACTACACCACTCTCCGCCACGCGCCACTCCCCATCACCTGCCACCACACCCCCACTGCCATCCCCATGCCACCATCACCACATCCACCACGACAGCCACCATAGAAGGGTTCGTTTGGTTTTGTTTTTCATAGACTAGGGTGCGTGTGGTTTATTCATGGCACCACCAGGGTGCGTTTTGTTTGGGTATCAACAAAAGGGGTGTGTTGGTGTTGTTTTCAGCCGACTATGATGCGTCTGGTCAGGGTAAAAGCACCACAGCCTGATGTGTTTGATATACACCACAAGGGTATGTTGGCTTCGTGGCTCAGCCACCACCCAATAAAGGGTGCGTTTGTTTTATTAAACCCGAAAAGGTGCGTTTGGCAGCCCCTCACCATAAGGGTGTGTTTGTTTCTGTGGCTAACACCAAACAAGATGCGTTTGGTTATAAACATAGCACCAGGGTGTGCGTTTGGTTTTCATAAACCGCACCAAGGGTGCGTTTGTTTGTTATTAACAGCCCAAGAGGGCGTTTGGTTTCGGGTTAACACCATCGAAGAGTGCGTTTGACTGTGACAGCCAACAAAAAGAGTGCGTTTGGTTTGTCTCGACACCGAGTAGGGTGCGTTTGGCTGTTAAAACAGCCATAAGGGTTGCGTTTGGTTCGGTTATAAAAACCACGCAGGGTGCGTTTGGTTCGGTTCAGCGTTTAGGGTGCGTTGTGTTTATTATAAAACAACAAGAGTGCGTTTGGTTATAGGTTTATCAGCCAAGGGTGCGTTTGGGGTTAGTAGAAAAACATATAGGGTGCGTTTGGTTTGGCAGTTAACCAAACAGGGGTGTTTGGTTTGCTGGATAACACCGTAAGGGTGTGTTTGGTTGTGCAGAAAACACTAAGGGTGTGTTTGGGGTTAGCAGAAAAACCGTAGGGTGCGTTTGGGTGTGTAGAAAACCATTAGGGGTGCGTGTGGGTTTAGAGAAGACAACAAAGGGGTCCGTTTGGTTGGTTTAGCAGAAATAGGCGCGTTTGGTTTAGCGAAGCAACATAGGGTGAGTTTGGTTTACAAAAATGGACTAATAAATATATTTCAATATTTGATAATAAAACCGGATATAATGGTGGTTTAAATTGGTTAAATAAATGTAATATTTATTATTTGGTTTAGTTTAATATATATATATATATATATATATATATATATATATATATATATATATATATATTTAAAACGCGCGAGTAATTGCAAAACGGATTGATTGAAAAAGGATTTGAGTTATATAGCTTTAAGATTGTTTAATTTATAATTATACAATAAACCGATACATAAACGAAAGTTATACTTTTACAACAACGCAACTAGTTTAGTTAAAAGTCGTAACGAAACACTAAATTATAAAATATTATTTTATAATTCTCGACTGGAAGATAAAGTCATAATGATTGTAAAAGCTTTGAAAATGTCGTTTATATATTATGAAGCTTTAAAACGTGCGTTCACTTTTATACGAGAACTATTATTAAGTAAATTGGTGATTTCCCGAACGCGTGTCGAAACGTTTTGCTTCAGTTATTTTTCTCACGTTTCTTATTTAATACTTACAAAGTATTATATACCTCGATTATTTATTTGATTGGTTTTCTTTGTTATATAATTCACAGTATGAATTATATACTTGACACATTTTTCATATGTAATATATACGGAATATATTACATACATTGCGTTACTTTCGATTTATTTTATTTAACCAACCACCCAAACCATTACAACTTGGAAATCTAAATCTTTATCAACGTGTCGCGTTGACGTAACCATTCATCGGGAAACCCAAATGCATCACTCTAGAGTAGGGGAAATAGCCGTTAAGATAAACCGCAACTTCTTGGTCGAGCCGTTCTGGTTTCCGTTTGTGCTATGATTAATATGTGCAGTTCTGCAAATCGTTCTACAACATCAAGGTGAGTTTATAGCCCCATGTTTTACTTGTTTTACATATATTTTTGGGTTGAGAACATGCTTGTTTGCAAATGCATTTACATGGTTGATTACAAATTGGTTTACATATTTATTTATATATCTCGCGATGAGATACAATACTTGGTCTAATTTTTGCTATAACTTGGTTATACACTCATATGCATATCTCACGGTGAGATACAACATTGGTTTTTACTTAGGGATGCAACAACTACACTTTCACTCGAATAATTATGGATTAGCTTAGGTTGCATAAACTGTAAATCACTTGGAGGGTGAGCGCGAATGTTATGAAATAGATCTATTCGGGATTGACAATCCCCGTTCGGGTGATTAGCTATCACTGGGCAAACGAACGTTATAACATGTCGGAATACGATTGGTTGAGTCTTCAGGGCCAACAATTACATACACATGGATATTTTCAGAAATGCCCAGGTGTTCTTGGAGGGGACACCTATGATAGGTACATATTATTTTCATTACTCTCGGAGTGTTCTGGAGTGAAACACTACGATGTGTACACTCTTACTATGCCTTGGAATACAGTGGCATACAGAAAGTCTACGTCCGCAGTTTTCATAAATTTAGAGTAATTGTAATCATTGTTTTATACTCACATAGATATTTACTGTGCCTTGAATAAAGTGGCAATACATACTTGAAACATTTTGGTGATATATATATATAAATATCATACATGCTTTGAACAATTGCGATACAACGATCATACGTATATTTTTGTGACTATTTGGGGATTGAAATGGTCATGCATACTTTACAACTATTTGATTTCTAAAAATCATACATACATTTTGGAAGGACATTTAAGGATTTTAAATGGTCATACACACTTGACAGAACTTTGGTTCAGCATTTATACTTAAACAAATCTATGAACTCACCAACTTTAATGTTGACACTTTTTAAGCATGTTTTTCTCAGGTGAATTAGATGCTTGGATTATTTGATGTGCATTGGAGTCTAAACTGACAAGATTTCATTCATGGATTTCTACATACATACAAGTGATCAAATCTCGTTGTGTTAATTTCAAGCTTTTCATTGTGATGCAATTATGGGACAAACATTATATCAATTTCAAGGAAATCAACGAGATTACTTTTCAAACGACACATTTAGAGGTCGTTCTCTTGTATCTAGCGTTGTGTATTATGAAGTAACGCCCCCGGACATACTTCCGCTGCGACACGTTTTTGGGGTGTTACAATAGGTACATAGCACTGGGCCTATAGAGAACTAAGTTGCATATTTTACCCTAGACTTATAGCCGTTTTCGTAAATATACATCACAGCCACACATTTTCAAAGTACATACACACTACTTGCTTACTTGCTTACATTACTTGTTGCATTAAGTGCTTACATGACATACGTATATATATGATATATATACGTTTACATCCCTTTGCGTATATCGTATAATTATTTATATAAGAGTCATTTATATGAATCCTAAAGCATTTCTTTAGACATTGTGAGTTGCAGAATGGTCTCATTTATACCTTAGACATTGTAAGTTAGACAATGGTCTCATTCTACTTCTTAGACATTGTGAGTTGCACAATGGCCTCATTTCGTTCTCAAGCATCGTAAGTTAAGCAATGGTCTCTAAGAATATTATTTTCTTCATAACTTTATACAATATCGTATTACACGGAGGCCGTCATAAATTTTGTTTACATGGAATTATGTATGAATCTAAGTATTACAAGTCTTGTATGGGCGGGACTTGTAGTATGAGGATTGATATAATAATTGCTATGTTATTAAAGCTTGTCACAGTTCTGTTTACATGTGATTATGTATAAATCTAAGTATTACAAGTCTTGTATGGGCGGGACTTGTAATAGGAGGATTTATATGATAATTGCTAGGTTGACTCGTTCATAAAGAACTATTTACCTAGTTTACTCTAACCGAGTACCATTAAACTATCTTAAAAACCACAATGTGATTTCCCTTATAGTTTTTACTCCGCCGACTGCCGAAGACGAGTTTTTGAACACTCGTCTCATACTCATTAGAGCACCTGCATCGTCATGTCATCCATGCACCTTGAAGGTAATGTTGAGTACGCCGTAATGCATCGGGAAATTATAAAGTAGGATGAATTTATATAATCAATTTATTTGAAAAGGATGGTGCGCGCGTGCTCTTCATTTAAATAAATAAATTGTAAATCACCTAACCATAAGTTTATCAATTCATTATTTACATAAATTGGGACTTCTTTATGCAAATAATGAATTATAAATGAGTGGGCTTAATGGTATCCGATATGAGACGAGTATGAACTCGAACCCGATAATCACCGGAATCCGTTAAAAAGGTTTAGAAGCATAATCGTGTCTTACCACTCAGCAAAACTTTAAGGCCTCGCTTGGAACTATCTTAACTCAGTAGCATGGTAGAGTAGTTACTTTTGCCGTTACAAATCTTTACGATCATGGGCTGTTTGTGGAATTAACAGACTTGTTACACACTTGAACTAATGGAGTTTATTCATCCTCGAACTAACGACTGAGTACCATATTCCGCCGTCCATCGCATAAGCTCTCCCGCGAGCTCCTCTTATTTGTTGAACTTGCAATCACGAACTGTCTGTGGAGCTAACAGACTGAGTGCAATATCCCGTCACCATTTGTTATAGTATTGACGTTATGGACGCTGCTGTTGGGTCCTGGAGCGGCCCCGACTGATACAACTTTATCCAATAGGCTATGCAACTCCCCTATAAACGAGATAAACACCTATCGACGAAACAAATAGTTGGACTATTCATTTCGGGCCACTAGTAGGAGGACTTAGGTCGCGATACATCCTAGTACTGCCAAGTAAGTTGGGTACTTACATACATAAGCCACGTTGATGTGAATCATCGAACATTACAGATAGTGGAAACGAGACTCCGTCCTCGGACATTTAGAGACTTATACAAACATACTCACGCGACTACACTTTCCCCTTTGATGTGTGTTCTATTAAGAAGTTTGCTTCATAAAGCATTTATACCAACAATAAACCTTGTAATGATATTTCTCTAAGATACCTATTCTAATGGATTGGATATCCTGGTCAACCTAGCCAAAATTTACGGATATTAAGAAATGAATGCCTTGTTTGTCTCCATTAGAGTGCTTGCTGTCTTTACTAAGGCAAAATCAAACTTTTTCAAAATCTTCTTCATCCTTAACCAATGCCTTATTAGTCTCTATTGGAGTGCTTGCTGTCTTCATAATGGCAAAATCAAACTTTTTCAATATTTCAACCACATATTTATCTTGGATAATAAAGATTCCATCCTCCTTCTGTTGTACTTGCAATCTTAAGAAGAAAGTGAGTTCCCCCATAGAACTCATCTGGAATCTCTTGTGCACCAAACCTTGAAACTCATCACATAAAGACTTCTTTGTGGACCCAAAGATGATATCATCAACATACACCTGTACTAACAAGATGTCACCTTTTTCCTTCTTGATGAACAAAGTCTTATCTATAATGCCTCTTCTAAATCCATTTTCAATTAAGTAGGTAGATAAGGTCTCATAGCAGGCTCTAGGAGCTTGATGTAGACCATATAAAGCCTTTTCTACCTTATACACTTTGTCAGGGAAATGTGGATCTTCCAAACCAGGAGGTTGACATACATATACCTCCTCTTCAATAGTACCATATAAAAAGGAACTCTTTACATCCATCTGGTACACAATAAACCCCATAAATGATGCATAGGCCAAAAATAACCTGATTGCTTCTATCCTAGCAACAAGAGCAAAAACCTCATCATAATCAATTCCTTCTTCTTGAGTATAACCTTGTGCAACCAGTGTTGCTTTGTTTTTAACTACAATTCCTCTCTCATATTTCTTATTTATAAAGACCCATTTGGTTCCAATTGCCCTCTTGCCATTAGGTAAATCTACCAGAGTCTAAACATTTTGAAGTTTAAATTACAGAAGCACCTCTTGTATTGCCTCTACCCAGCTTGGATCTGCTAAAGCTTGAATCACCTTATTGGGTTCTTTTTGAGAGAGAAAACAGGCAAATAAGCAGTTTTGATAATCTTTGTGATTTGTTCTCCTCTGCTTATTAATGTAACTAACCATAGCATGTTCATTAGAAATCTTGGTCATTCTCCTTGTTTGAATAGCTGAATTTAAGTCTCTAATGATCTGGTCTTTAGGATGATCCTTGTCAATTCTGATTGTGGGAATAGGACTGACATTCATTGTTGTTTCCAAGTTGTTGATGTCAGCTTCTGCACCCACATCTTCATCATCATAAGATTTACCAAAAATTCCAGTATCATCAATTGAAAATACATTTGGAACATGTGGAAGAGCAAATAGCATGAACTAGTGATAATGGATCATCATTAGTAAAAGTTGGTCCAGAAGCACTAACAGGCGTACCAACAGTATTAAAACTATTAGTACTGTTAGTCTGCTTTTCCTGTTGAAGTAGCCTTTTAAACTCACTTCTTGTGTCTTGTTCATCCTCCCCACCTTTGTCAAAAGCTCCACTTTCATTCACTTTTGTAGGCTTCATACCAACATCTTTTTCACTGTCCTTAGGACCTTGAGAGATTAATGGATCAGTTGTGCAGAAAGGTATCAGGATGTACTCTTGTTCAGGTTCTATCTTCTTTTCAGCTTGACCTGCAACAATGTTATCTCTTTTTCCTGCAATACCATTAGTTTGATTTCCTGCAATAACTGGCACATAGTTCATAGATATTGTCAAAGAATCAACATCAAAAAGCCAGTCTGGTCCATTTCCTTTCACATTAGGTGCATTTTCAAGAAATCTAATATTTAAGGTTTCTTCAACAATCCTGGTCCTTCTGTTAAATACTCTCATAGCCTTACTAATCACAGAGTACCCAACAAAAAATCCCTCATCAGCTTTTCCATCAAACTTGCCTAGATTATCCCTGGTATTTAAGATGGTAACAGGACACCCAAAAGGTTTCATGAAGTCTATCAATGGGGTTCTTCCACGAATAAGTTCATAAGGTGTCTTGTTATGAGGCTTAATGACTAAGACCCTATTTAGCACATAGCAAGCAGTATTAACTGCTTCAGCCCAAAAGGTGGTTGGTAAATTAGAGTCAACTAACATAGTTCTTGCAGCCTCTATCAGTGTTCTATTCTTCCTCTCAGCAACACCATTCTGCTGAGGAGTCCTAGCAACACTGAATTCCCTCTTAATACCCTTCATTTCACAGAACTGATTCATTACACTATTTTTGAACTCAGTTCCATTGTCACTTCTGATAACTTTTACTTTGTGGTCTAGTTGATTTTCTATTTCTGTTATGAAGGTCTTTAATATCCCACTAGTTTCATCCTTAGTGGCCAAAAAGAATACCCAAGAAAATCTACTAAAGTCATCAGTGACAACTAGGCAATAAGACTTTTTTTATTAAAATCTTAACATTGGCAGGACCAAATAGGTCCATATGAAGCATATGTAAGGGTCTGCTGATTGAGTTCACAAGTTTGGTCTTACAGGAGGCTTTGTGTTGCTTTCCTTTCTGACAAGCAACACAAGAATGATCATGCAAAATTCTTTAAATGTAAACCTTTTACCAGGTTTTCCCTTCACAAAGTTTAGTTCATTGTTAAAATTATATGCCAAGCTTCCTGTGCTATGTATAAGATTTATCCATTGTGGCCATTAGCAATAAGACAATTTAAACCTCCTGTAGGAACAACACTCTTTAGGTCCAACACTGTAAATGTTAATCCTTTCTTGAACTCTCAGCAATACTTGGACTTCCATCAAGTGGATTAAAGTCAGAAGATAGGACAAGACACTCAGTGTCAGTAAAAAGAACATTGTTCTTTTTGTCACATATTTGTGACACACTGAACAAGTTAATTCATCCGCTCAAAAGAAGCTCCTTATAAAAGTACACATCATCAAAATCCAGTGATCCTGTTTTGATTTTAAACTTTTTCTAGAAACTTGCCTTCTACCATCACCAAAAGAACAAATCCATCATCATGAGTCTTTATCATTCATCAACTAACACTTGTTTCCTGTCATGTGCCTGGAACAACCACTGTCAATAACTGCTTTTTCCTTATACTCCTTCTGCTGTGGGTTAGCCCTGCACATAAAATAAGAAGAATTAGACTCTTTGGAGATCCAAGACATTATAGACTTGGATCTGCCTCGTGCATCAATGTAAGAATATATCTTTCCTTGAATTTAGTTTTTGATGCAATACTGTTTTTTGGCTTCCAAACCCAGCATGCTGAGGCCTTAACAGCATTACTCTTATTCCCTTATTTTCACTTACTATTGCAAATATCCCTGCAGTAGTATTTTTTTACTCTGCAGTATTAACATTAATACTGGTCTGTTTGCTATAATATCTGTTTAAAGGCCTTGAACTTTGTGAATATCCTCTTTTGAAAGCATTTGATTTTGGTCTAGGATGGTTCACAATTGGAGTTGAGGCAGCAGTATTAATTGGTCTGTTAACAGTATTAATACTTGCACCAGCAGTATTAACATTTGCGCCCAACAAGTATTAATTTTGCATGTCCTGGTTTAATATTGTTTGATGGAACAAAACTTGTCTTTTGGGTGAGGTGAGTCAATTTGTTAAGAAAAGTTCTTGAGTGATTCACACCTTCGTGAGCTTTTTCACACTAGCTTTACACCTTTTATCACATACCTAATGAAGTGCTCAAAACTATCCACAAACAAAACCACTTTAATAATCATATTAAAAGTCCTTCCTAGCCTTTGGGACATAAGATTGTTCCAGTTCTTGTTCCCTCTAGGATGATGTTTGTTTTTGTTAGGTGCATCTAGTTTCCCTAACAGCTCTTAATGATTTTATCTTTTTTAGTGCTAGCTCTAACAGTATAATCTATCACACACTTTCATCATCAGAGTCCATCCTCAATGATTGAGCACTAAGTTGTCATCCTAACGCATTATATTCAACTTTTTGTTGGAAACAACCTATTTTTAACTGTCTTATCATTACTAGGTATAACAACAGTAGTAACATCCATATTCTCCGACTTTTAAACTATATCATCTTGAATATTAGTCAGGTTTGCGAGGTAAAGAAATTTTCCTGTTCGAGTGGGGGAACTGAGTTGATATCCTTTATCTGATCCAGACTTATCAGATAAATTCACAAAACTTTCTACTACAGGAGAAGCTGCAGTAGCTGCATTATATCCTAGTCCTGTTTTAAACTTGTCAATTACTTGACTTTCCAGTAAATCATTTAAAGACTTGGATGAATTTTGAAACTTCTCTAATGTTTTGTTTAACTATCTCTTTCTTTTCTTCTTTTTCCAATTCATTTTGTATTCATTCTAAGCATTATCTCATAGTCTAAACCTCAAGTTTTAAAACATTTACACTCTTCAAACACAACCTGAATTTTCATAGTGACTAGCTAGCTTTCTACTGGTTTTCTACTGATTCTAAACCTACTTATAAGATACTAAATAAATTGAGACTTTTGTAATCAGCAAGACAAACTATCATATTGTTTTTTTATGAAGTAGCATAAGGCTTTTACAGCCATTTTTAGAACTTAGAATCTACTCAGAATCTGAACTATAAGGAGCTTCCTGAAGATGTAAAATGCCATCAATGCATAGTTTGTAGTTGCTCTTCTTCAGCCGTTGGTACTCCAACTCATATCCTCTAATTCCATCTTGAGCTATCAATGCATTCTGAGTAGGAGTCTCCACTGTAATAGTTCTTGTATTATTCTCTCTACCTTTGTTCTCCTGATTCCTTAGAAACCTACATTCTCTTGCAAAGTGACCATATTTATGACAATTGTAGCACTCTACTTTTGTCCTGTCAAAACCAACTCTTTTACCATTTACATCCAACTACCTGCCTGTCCTCTTGATGAATCTCTTAGCTCTAATTGTTTTTTTGGGTAAAGGGAATAATTTCCCTGGTAAAAATATTAATCACCTAAAGCATTTAAGTACAATGGAATGTGGCTAAGGTACCACATTAACCTCCTAACTCTAATTATCAGCATGGATATTTCCCATTGTAGATCCATTTCTTCTAGGTCATCAGGATCAATTTGTTCTAGATCATCTCTTGACATTTGAGGAGAATTAGGCTGACTAGCTAGGAAAGCACAGATCACAGCATCACTAAGGTTATCTCCAGATGTAGGACTACTTTGAGTATGAGCAGTACTAACTCCATAAGCAGTGTAGCTGCCACATTGTATTGTTGTTGCTGTTATGCGTTTGGATACAAAAGCCACATTTGTAGATTTTTGACTTGTGCTTGCAGAATCCAGGTAAGGTTCCGTATCAATATATCTTCAAGTTATTAGCAAAGTCATCCAAACTGATGGTTTTAATTTCCACTTTGTTCCTCCAGATTAAACATTAGAGTCTTCCACGTCATATGGATTAGACTTCTCCAACAGCTTTAAGTCATGTCGTCTTTATGTTAATCACTTCTCCTTGGAATTCTAACTGACTGCATAAGTTTATTGTAACCTAACCAAGGTTTTGATCTATTGTTTCGGAACTTAAATGCAGCAAAGTTCTTAACTCCATATTATGCTTGAGAGTGTCCTTTGAACTTCTTGGATTCCTTTTTTCCACAAATACCTCTTCTCTATGCTTCCATTAGCAATTTTGCATCTGATATGAGTGGGAACTTCCAGTTGGTCCTTGTTTGGGAGTACCACCAACAAGTTTCTTGCTTTCATCTCATTCCTCCTGTCCTGCTTTTCTCAACAGTATTGGTACTTATTCTGCTCGACTGTTCCAACAGTTCTCTTTAGAACTTTGTTACCATTCTTAATTACTTCCCATAGGGAGTAATCGGTCATAAGGAAGTATTGTTCTATCCTCATTAACCAAAGATCATAGTCTGCTGGGTTGAGAAAAGGAAGTCTTGCAGTTAGATTGGTAGTAGTGGTTCCTGCCTCCATCTTATCTCTTAAGAATTAGATCTAGGATGTATTGGTTGTTTCTTCTTATTCAAGCTTAACACAAGCTCTGATAACAAACGTTGTTGATCCCAAAGAATAGATCTTTAACTCCTTAGCTTGATGTAAGGTTTAGTATCCTTGGATAAATCCAAAAATACTAAGAATGAAACATTGAGTGAATGATATAAACTATGCGGAATCTAGTTTATATCACTAAGAAGTATAACCAATGAAACAGTAAAGTATGTTTGACACACAGAAAGATATAACCAACACAATAAGCTTTAATATATTAATACGAACACTCTTTAATAGTGTTAGGGTTTACAACCTTGAAGCTCTAAATTCTATGGAAATCTGATATCAAAAACCATAACCTAGGATCTCCTTTTATGCACCAAGGAGTCCTGTTTACAAGATAACTACAAATCTTTTAAACTTCTATAAGAATCAACATATCTCATAAAAATAAAAACTTTATACATATCTTCCTATCTGTATAGAATATATACTTTGAACCTAATCCATCATATCCCTTCATACGTCTTTATCATCATGCAGTCTTCTGTCCTTTAGCGTATTAACGTTTCTTCATCCCCCCCATCCCTAGCAGTATTAGTTAGTACTAACAGTAAATAACTTTTGCTTTAGCATACTACCAGTTAGTACTGGTAGTTTATAAAATCAGTGCAGTAAAACTCTTTAATCTTGGCATACTAATTTGAGCTAGCAGAATAAACTTTATAGACGACCTAATGTCCAACAGAAATTAGTGGTTACATGACCTTAAATGTGGTCACTAAATGCAGTCAAACTTGCCACTTGAATCGGTCAAAGTTGTTATAAGTTAATTGAATTCATTCCAGCGAGTTATTCCTTCAGTGTCCTGAACTTTATCAGCTAGCCCACTGAGGAGCATAAAGCGACCCACTGATGAGTTAACCCACTGAGGATCCTCTGATGGATTACTCCCTGATGCTATCTGATGTGTCGTTGTGCGTAAGTATTATTTATTATCAAGTTTTACATTTATATTTTGCCGACTTTACCTAAAAACAAAACTAATGGGCAGTGTACCCGATCGGTTGTAGCTTCGTTGGTAAGTAGGGTATTGATCACTAAGAGCGAGAGCGTTAATTTCTAAGTCTATTAGTATTTTAGTTGTCTAAGTGAGTTCTTATCTATCTAATCTAGGTTAACTTTATGGCTTAAACCTAATTCAAACTCAATGGGGTTTTTTAGTCCTTAGAGACTGCAAGGTTTTTGTTGGTAACTTAGGCCTATTATTTAAGGGACACGATAACACATGCAAGCAGATAATCAAAAGATAGAAGAGCGATCATGCCAATTTTATGGAAACTGTATTAACCATGATTAATCCGATTAAAATGCAAGTTTGTTTATTAGTGAAATGATTGACTTATCTCGAGGGGCATATCATTTCTAGATTGAGGCGGTACTTCTTCCTATAACCTAGACATGCTATTTCTGTCACAATTAAAAGCATCCACATAAAGCAAGCATTTGCTGATTATAATCTATCTTAGAAGATTAATAATGGTGATCTTATTAAACCCTATCTCAATGAGACTTTACTAACTTACTGCTTAACAACTCTTAATATACTAGTAGCAACTATCCAAGAGTCCTTTACCTAGGGAATCAGAACATACAGGTTGTTGATCCAATGTCACTATGCTAGATCCAAGCTCGTTTACTAAACTAATAGCAAGGATATGTCATTATTTATGATCCTGTAGATATATAAATTGTAGATATGGAGAGCTATTCTAACATTTAGCTAGCATGATGTTTTACATTCCTAGATCCAGTTGAATGATAGGTTACATTGATGATATCAAATAATGTCAATTTTATAGCATCATTTATCCCATGTAAATAACTCATTTTGTATAATTATTGCACAAAATTGATACTTAACTTTACTAAATGTATATAATTTGCATAATATAGATACTTGTTGAAGATTAGCATAAAGGCCATGCATTCTAAAGCTTAACAAGACATTATGAATAATACTTTTTCTGACAAACCAATACGCCGTGATTCCATACGGCATCTATACTTGCACTTACAAAAGACCACGAAGGAAACAAGATCAATACGCCGTATCCAGGGATGACCAATACGTTGTATTTAAGCTATGGAAATAATATATTCTGGAAGATATCAAACGTGGTCCCTACTTCAAGAAATCTCCAATACACCGTATCGACCATATTCTAGCCCTTATAAATAAAAAACTCAAAAACGAGTTTTTTTTTTTTAAGTGTGACTAAATCATATTTTCGATACCAAAAACCGTAGAATAATTTTTAGAGGAGGAAGAATGCAGAAAGAGGTCTTTGAAACGTAATTAATCCAGAGGAAACAACCTTGTAATCTCCTATACTCTTTTAATCGTTCAGTTTTTGTGATCATTCGTTAACTTGGTAGTTTCCCCTTAGCTAAATTAATTTTTTCTGTATTGATTTTGACCATTGAAGGCTAATACCTCGGCTACTAGCCGTTAATTATGAAAGCTCTGAATGTTTGGATTTAATTATCTTGATTGCTTAAAATATCGTTGATGCTTTTTTATGATTAACAATTTAAACTTGATTACATTCTCTTGTATGCGACTATCATTCAAATGGATCTAGTGATACAGACATAAGTAATTCTAGAAGCTGGGATGCTCTCCAAATATGATTTTATTGCATCTAGACCATTTTATAAATCATAAAAATAAACCTATCTTTCCCTTTAGATATGAACTTAGTTTGGACTGGTAGGTGACCATAGGATCAACTAGTACTGTTCTCCAATTAATTGGCAAAGACTTTAGTGGACTACTAAGTGTATGAATTTGCTTTAAGCATAAGTGGGTAAAGTCTCTATTACTAGGGTTTAACCAGATCACCATTTGGCTTTAATCCCTAAGATAGATTTTATAATAGCAAATAATTATGCTTTATAGCGGAATAGCGCTTAATTGTGATAGATTTCTTCAATCTAGGTCTTCAGAAAGAAGTACCGTACCCCGCCTAAGTCCCTTGAAAATGAAATGCCCTGCCTTAGAGATAAGTAATCATAGCGACTAATAAACAAATCAACCTTCTGAGTGGATATAATAATGGTTAATACAGTTTTCTTATATTTGGCTAGACCGCTCTTTTATCTTTTGTCAATATGCTTGCTTGTGTTTTAGTGTCTTAAGTTGATTTTAGTCACCATAAAACCTGTGCCAGTCTTTCAGGCTGAAACCCCCCTTATCCGTTAGATTTAGGATTAACATAGGTTTAGCATAGGTTTAACATAGAATAGAAATAAACTTTAGTTTAGAATAGACCAAAATATTAATAAATTGAAAGATTGAGTTTCTCGTCTTAGAGATCGACAACCCAACTTACCATGAATCTCTCATCTTACCGGGTACATTACCGTAAATTGTTGTTTTTGTAAAGTCGCAAATATAAATTTAAAACTTGAAATCATAAAATTACACACCTCACTACAACACATACAAGTTTTTGGCGCCGTGCCCGTGGGGATTGAAAAAAATTAATCTGATTCTTATTTGATATTTTGGTTTTTAACGTTAGATTAGTCTAACCCTTTGGATTAGTGTAATTTAGATTAGTATATATTTTTGTATATTATGTATATTTGTGTATTATTTGCTTGTATATTTGCTTAGTTTAATTGTTTGTGTGATTTAATTGCTTTTTAATACACTGTTCTGGTCGATAACCTGATACGGCGTATCCACTTCCATTGGATACGGCGTATCCAACTTTCTTATCCAATATAGCGTATTCCGTTCATAAAAAATGGATAATATAGCGTATTCAGGAACCCATTAACGTACGAAATAAACGTCGAATTCAGATCCATTGAATACGGCATATTGAGCATCTGATACAGTATCAGAATTGGTTTTTCGCATTTGATTTTTGTATATCTGTGTTTTCTTTCTCCCGAGCCCATCCTACTTATTGTTTATCCCTTGTTTCAGGTAGTGCATGACAAGGAGTTCAACTAAAGAACTATTTACTCCCTTCAAGGAACCGAAACAAGAATTTCGATCATATAGGAAGCTTCTCAAGACACTTAGTCTTGATGAATCAAGATCACTTGAATTCAATCTATTTTTTGATTTAGAAGAATATTCTAAGGAAGAAGTTACGGAAATAATGGCGGAAACCATGAAACACTACATGAGCAAAACTCGAGCTGACTATGGATCAGGAATTGCTAGGCCTAAAATCGATGAACAAAGATACTTTGAATTAAAAGGCTAAGTTTCTCACGGAACAACATGACAACAAAAACCTTCAGCGTATCCGAACATGAAGAGCAACAAAACACATTGAGAAAGTTCTTGGTATTGGTCGATTTATTCAATATTCCCTAACATACCAAGACAAAGTGATGCTTAGAGCCTTCCCTATGTCCCTTACTGAAGTCGCGAGTCGTTGGCTAAGAAACAAATCATCTGGTTCAATCACAACTTGGGAAGATATTAAACAAAGTTTCTAAGCCAATATTTCCCACCTGCTCATACGTACAAAGAAAAAGGAAGAGATCACCAACGTTTTAGCAAGTAACCAGAATGAAACCCTTTACCACAATGAGCGATTTAAAGAACTCATGATGAATGTCCACAACACTATTTATACAGAGATGCAGGAGGTAATCTAGTTTTTATAAGGGATTAGATGACCAAGACAGACAATCTTGAATCAAACGTGCTATACCATCTAAGACTGATGCCGATTGCAAAAATTAGCCAACCAAGAATGTCTGAATACTCAAACAAACTGCCACAAAGGACCATCTAGGCACTATAAGTAATAAACTTTCTTGACGGATTGACAGCCATACAATCACAACTTAATAATCTTGGAAGAGAAATCAAGAAGGTGAATGAGAAGGTTTATGCTGCTCAAGTAGGATGTGAACAATGTAAAGGGTCCCACTACACCAAAGATTGCCCACTCAAAGAAGAAGGTAAAACCCTCGAAGAAGCTTACTACACTTAATTTGGTAGACCTTTCCAAGGAGGGGGATATAGAGCAGCAACTCTAGGATTCTACCAGAGGAACAATGCAAACCCTTTGTACCAAGAACGAAGGCAATCTATGGAAGAAACCCTAAGCAAGTTTATGAGCAAATCAGCAAAGAAGAACATGAAGAAAACTCCAACATATGATGAAAAAAATCCGAGGCTTTGACGGATGCTAGCCATATGAAACCAAGGAGCTTTGAATAAAACTATGGAAGATTCAAATCAGGAATAAGGCAAGTCACTACCTGAAAGAGGATTTGGAAGCCTACCTAGCTCTACTGAAGCCAACCTGAGAGATCATGTCAAATCAATTTTGACCACTGCTGAAGCTGATTCAAACCTGAGAACGTTCGAATGCCGTATTGGATCTAACCAATACGACGTATACCATTATACAAATCAAGACAAATGACGGTTCCTTTTCTAAGTCATTTGGATAATCATTACTATGAAGAAGAGGGGAATTATGGACCAAAATTCACGGAAGCTTATGGAGCTTCACATATCAACAATGCCATACCCCGAAAGGAGAAAGACCCAGGAAGTTTCACATTACCTTGCTTTATTAATGATTTCTATTTTGACAACGCCCTTGTTGACTTAGGAGCTAGCGTTAGTGTTATGCCTCTCTCGACATACCTTAACTTAATATTAGGCGAATTAGCTCAAACTAGGTTGACAGTGGAATTGGCAGATAGGATTGTGAAATATCCAAAAGGAATAGCTGAAAACGTACTAGTAGGAATTGGTAAATTTACTTTCCCAATAGACTTTATAATTCTTGATATGCTTGAGGATGTCAAAGTACCCTTGATCCTCGGAAGACCATTTTTATCTACCGCCCGTGCTAAGATTGATATTTACAAAAGAAAGATTACTTTGAGGGTTGGGAAAGAAAAGATTATTTTCAAGTGTTAAACCTACTAGTAGTATAATTAAGAGGGTCTATATGCTAAGTTTGAGAGAAAGAATGGAGCTTGATTTAGAAGCTAGGCTTATAGGAGAGACTTTGGTGTTAAATAGATCATTAGACCCTTTCTCGGAAGATTACATTGAATTAAATGATTTAATGAACCATTTGAGCTTAGAAGAAATCAAGGAGATGATTTAATGCCCACCATTGAGGAAGGGGAGGTAATTGAGGAATTTAGAACTAGGGATGAAGATCTTGATACTGGAATTGATGATTACCCTAGTTATTGTGATGATAAGAAGATCCATATAGATTGTGCTCACAACTTAAAGTTTTCATGCATGATAGGATTTGAATTTACTCGTGCTAATTTTTTCCCATTATTGTATGTCAACATGATGTCAAGAAAATTTCATAATTCAATAATGAAAAATAAGATGGTGTACAAAGGATAATATTGTAGGAGCCTTAATGAATGTGCCTATCTTTGTTGGAACTTTTTCTGTTATGACTAACTTTGCAATTTTGGAGGATATGGATGCTTATCGTGATAATGAAATGGGCGATTTTATTTTTGGCAAACCATTCTTGAGAGAAGTTAGGATTAAAACAAAACGGTTTGAATTGATTATTACCCTTTACAATGGTGATAATGAAATAATTTACCAAATGGTGCGATCACATCCAAAGTTTAAACACCACACTAATGAATAATGCAACAAGATCCCACCGTTACTGAAGGTAAGTGAGAAAGATAAGATAAAACGGAATCTCACATGCATACCAAAAGCTTAAGGGGTTCTACAAGAAGTTTTGAATCTAGGACGCGACTTTATCCGAGTCCAAGGAAGAATGGCTCACACGCGGGCACATTAGCATGCATGAGTTGAAGTAAAAAAGAGAAGCTGAAGAAAAGTGTTAGGTATATTTGTATTTATTAGTTCCTACTGGTAGGTATGTAGTTCCTACTGGTAGAGTAATTGCTACTGT